>JAODAL010036405.1:0-41722 GCA_025379985.1 Phyllomedusa bahiana
TTTTAAATGTGGGGGTCATCAGGTTTGGGGCTATGCTGTGGCCCGGGACAGGTAAGTCAATTCCTTCAACTAAAATGGTTTGAAAGACCCTTTTTTGGGCACTTTTTAAATGTGGGGGTCATGCAGGTTTGGGGCCTGCTTTTGCCCAGGACAGGATAGTCATGCCTTTTAAAAAAAAAGGGGGTGAAAACCCTTTTTCCCGGGCACTTTTAAAGGGGGGATGCAGGTTTGGGCCATCGTGGCCCGGGACGGAATGTAAAATTCCGTAACTAAAATGGGGGTTGAAAGACTCCTTTTTCGGCATTTTTTTAAATGTGGGGTCATGGGGTTTGGGGGCTCTGCTGTGGCCCGGACAGGTAAGTAAAAGTCCTTTAAACTAAAATGGGGGTTTAAAGACCCTTTTTTCCCGGGCACTTTTTAAATTGGGGTCATGCATTTTTGGGGGCCAGCTTGGCCCAGGACAGGTTTTAAAGTAATGTCCATTAAAAAATGGGGGTTTGGGAAAGACCCTTTTTGCGGCACTTTTTAAATGTGGGGGTCATGAGGTTTGGGCTCTGCGCGTTCCAGGACAGGGATATTCAAGCCAGTTCGTAACATGAGGGTTCAAATATACTCCCTTCGGCATTTTTTAATTTGTGGGTTATGCGGGTTTGGGGGTCAGTTTGGTAAAAACGGGGATAGTTTAAATGGTCTGGACTTTTTTTTGTACTTTTATAACCAAAGTGTTTTGAAAGATTAGCCCGTATCCTTTGACTGTTGGGGGGATTTTTAAATTCAGCTTCTCCCCCTTTTTTGGGGTGTAATAAGAAGGTGTTGTTGCTCCCCATAGACTTTAATTCACCGCATAATATGCTCACTATCGAAAAACCTTATCGATAGCGGGGCCCATTACGACTATCATCGATCTATGCCAACCATCCCCAACACTAAAAGGGCGCCCTAGGCGTCCCCTACCTTTGCCCACCATGTCCCACCGGAGGGAAGAGCTTCATCATCATCATAACTCGGGGAAGAACACAGTTGCGCGTCAGGCATTGACGACCGGGCCCAAGTGGTATTGGCCCGGGGGTCCGGGTCAGAATGCGGGGGGGACCCAAAGGGGGGCCAAAATTTTAGACCACCCCTTTGCAGGCCCAAAGTAGGGGGGGGCAGCAGCTACCGAGGGCAGCGGCGGTAACGTCAAAGTTTCGGCATGGGTGGAAAACAACCCCTACTCGGCGGTGTGGCTTTTTTTGAAAAGACACCAAGGGGGAAAACACGGCTTAATGAATCTGTGAGCAAAAAGTAAAGCGTGGCCAGGGACCTAACGTTGGAACCCCAACCCTGCATCAACATAAAGTGCACCAGTGGTTTGGGGAAAATTGTCTCAGATTGGGGTCCTCCTGTCAAAAACAGCCCAAAACCCAGGGCACCCTCCCTTTCGGGCGTCAAAGTTCCCCAAAACCCTTTTGCCAAGAAAAACTCCCCCCTTTTACACATAACCTTCCAGAACTCCTGCCCGCCTACCTTTTTTAAAAAACTATGCAGGATAATTCGTAGAGGTTCCTATCACCCCTGAGATTTTGTAGTCTGAATGGCCCCTGTGAGGGGTAACTTGTTCATGTTAGGGCCCCAACCTGAGGGGATCCCCTTGACGCTATTGGGAGGTGGCTTAAACCCAATTTTTGTTCCAAAACTGAAACAAAGAACCCCAGGTTTTTTTTTTTTTTTTCCCTTAGCAGTAATGCATTTCCAATATTCCAATACCTTGATTTTCATTTAGCTTTTTAGTGTCCATGATTTTTGTTTAGATGTATGCTATTGCCTTTCAGTGTGCACCTTTCTAGTTTTTTCAAAAAATGGAGTGCACACCCTTTAATTTGATTTTTGGGGGCAAGCATGACTACCCGGCAAGTCGGTGTGTGGAGATCAGCAGGGTGGGCAGCATGCGGGTCGGGAGAAAAAGGGCCACTTTTAGCCCCACCCACTTTGCAGGTCCCAGAAAGTAGGGGGTGAGCAGAAAACCCAGGCGGCGCGGTAACAGTCTTTCGAGACATGGTAAAACCCCACCTACTGGGGATTGTGGAGTTTTTGACAAGACACCAAAGGAGACGAACAGGCTTTAAGAGAATCGGGGTGAGCAAAAAAGTAAACGGGGCCCGGGGACCAAACGTTGGTCCACACCCCCTGCATCAACAAAAAGTGTCATAACAGTGGCCTGTGAGAAACGTGTCTCAGATTCGGGGGCCCAACCTGTCACAAAAGCGCAGCCCCCAGTGGCACGACCCCCTTTCGGCAGTCAAAGTTCCCCAAACCTGCCGGGAAACCCCCGTCTTTTACATCATCTACCATTCCAGATCTCCGCTCCTCGGACCGGGCCAGCATTTTTTCACCGAGACAGCAGAGTGTCTACCACCCCTAAGTGCAGAAGTAAACCGTGTGCGTCCAAGTGGGGACGCAGTCCCTCCCTTTAAAGTGGGCACCATTCAAAAAAAGGCCAGGAAATTTTTCCCCCTTCTGCCATTCCAACACCGCCAACACACCTTCCGTGAGTAAACAGAACAAGAAACTATAAAAAAAAAAGGGGAGAAACGTGAACGGGAAAAAACGGGTAGAAATTGAGAACGGGAGAAATTAGAACAGGAGAAATGATGAACAAAAAAGGACATTAACGTTTTTTGATGATCCAAGTGTATGGGGTACTTAGTACGGGTACTAATTTCACCATCCGCAAGGGATGATTCTGGCTTGGGTCCCAAAGGGGGCAAAAATTTAACCCCCAAAACGGAAGACAAATTTTAAATATTTAAAAAGACATCCTATGTATTTGTTGGGTGCTGCCTATCTGGTTCTCACGCTTATGTACCCCTTTCCATGGTTGTGTTGGGGGGGTAGGGGTTTCAGAATAACCTCAACGCAGCAACCGAGTCTGGACTGTTGAAGCAGCTTTCTTTTCCCCCTAGGATTTAGGTCCCCCCAGCACACACCGGTGCAGACCCGAACCCTGGATTCTTTTGGAATTTTCCTCAGCTCTATTCTGATCGCCACCCACCAAGCCCCCCACTGCTGCCAGCTCTCCTTCAACACCCCCATCTTTACCCGGGATGGTATTGACACCCACCACCCCCCCTTCACTGGGCTATTATTATTCTGATGCTGCTGCCCCTCACCACTTTGGCACCTCACTGCGCCAACTGAACACTTTCAGTCAACCATCTTGGTTTTTTAATGCTTTTTCCACCCTCCACCACTTTTTAAAACATTTCCACTACTTTGGTTTTCCCCCCCTTTTAACTTCTCAAGGAATAAAAAGACAAACACAAACCGATTTTTGTTTTCGGAGAAGCGGTAAGGGAGTTGACTGGTCCTTTGTTGGGGGGGGGGGGGGGGGGGATCAGGATTGTAATAGTAAGAAACCAAAAAGGAGTGGGATACAAAAACGAACACAAGGCAAACATTCATTTCTTATTTTTTTGGGGTTTAACCCTTTTCTTTTTGGGTTTACAATGTGAATTATTTTTCAACTGAAAGCGGACACTGAAGGATCAAGGAAAGGCAAAAAGACTGACGTCAATCAAAATTTACTGAGACCCCTCTCAACTTTTTGGGGGGTTTACGTACCGCATTTAAAAAGAATCACAGAATAAATGAAAATTTAAAGCTTTCCCCAAAAAACAATACCCAAGAACGGGTTTGAATGTATATAGGGCTGAAATAAAAAAACACTGGATTTTACACAGAATTCTCCACAAAAAGTGAATAATTAATCCTTGGGCCCCGCTAAAATCCCCAAAGGTTTGAATTTATGGTTTTTGGCATGTAGTGGGAAATACACACAATGATTTACTCCAAATTTAAACCCACACAAAATGAGGAAAATTAACCCTTGGATATAAAAATGCCTCAGAAAAACCGGTGCAAATTTAGGCATATATGGGGCAGAAAAAAACCCCCCCTAGACTTTAGGGAGAAATACCCCCCAATTTCACTAAATAAAAAATGTAACTTTATTTAAATTTTAGTTTAAAAAAGTGTGAAGATACATAAAAAACAATACCAATAAGCCAATGCTAAAACATAAGGATGTTTTTAACCACCGATTTATGTTAACCACCCCGTTTCAGAAAAGAAGGTGCAAAGAGGAAAATTTTTTAGGGTTAGTCACAGATTAAACCTTATACCCTTATTGGCCCAATTGACCCCATTATTTATGCTACCAAGTTACGGAAAAACGTCCTAAAAAGGACGCCTGTCGGAACCCAAAACCCCGCAAAAAATATCCCATTTCCCTGCCCAGGAAAGGCACACAAAATTACAAAATTCTAGTATAGAACGTTGAAAAAGATACGGCCTTTCATCAATATGTGCAAAATTCCCCAAAACCAAATTGTCCCAACATGTTTTGGTACCACTTTTTTCCCCTCGGGGGCGGAGACATAGGCTGTAGAAATGTAAAAATAGCCGTTCGCACATCAAAAAAACAACATTTGCAGCGGCCAATGCATATGTAATAAACAAGGGCATAAACATACCTGCATAAATCACTGAGGTAGAGCATATGGCTCCACAGTGTGGCAATACAGCTAATGTGTGCTGCGCAATTAAACGAGGTGAACATCCGTTTAAATAGCCGGCGTTGTATGGCGCTAATAAAAAACAGCGAGACATTTTCGCGTCACTAAACCGAGAGTGGTATGTGGCGCAGCCTCGTGCTAGTGTGCTAAGCGCCAAGCGAAACCCGGAAAATGACGCATCCACATGAAAACAGGCTTGGAAGCAAGTTGGCTCTGTACAGCTGTCACGCGGAAGCGGAAGTGACTGGACAGCATATGCTGCTTCTCTGATTGCTGACGCTGGCATATATCATGGCTAGTTTAAAGCGTACAATGTAAATCATGCATACTGATTATAAAATGTGGAATGTTAATGCAGTAGGTAATCAAAAGTAATAGAGGAATGCGTCTCACATGACCGTACTATAAATCATAGCTCTGTAGTTACTGACCCTGAACAAGAACCGACTACTGTGTAGAAAATGAGATCGAATATGTAAAGATTCACGGAGAGTATAAAAACGTTATATTGTAGCGCATTATATGGAGGAAAAATGGCTCTCAATGCCAGCTACAAAAAGCAATTGAAATTAAGTTGTTCATTTAGCCCATCAGATTGTGCTGTCCCCAAAAGTGAAATCCAGAATGATTCCTTGCACAAATAGATTATGTTCCAATCCCCTTTTCACGGTTGGTTTATTCGATCATTCCCATACTTTCAAGCATCCGTTCTTCCACCATTATTTCCTGCAAAACATGTCTGGCAACACTGGTGTCTCTATTTTTCCCGAATTCGCCCAGGTGTTCACCAATACCCTCGAAATTCACAATAGTTTTGCCGACATAATTCCTACCACAATCGCATCTGATACAGTAAATAACACCCGAATCTACAATAATAAAAAGCCTAATAAGAATTCAGCGCCGTAAATAGATTAAAAAATCTGTATGCCCGTATCGAACAAAAGTTTACAACGCAACAGCCACTACATTTATGACAGCCCATCGCTGTCTCTTGAAGCCCACGTATTAAGTGGCCGGAGGTAGGAGTAAGAGTGGCTTTTCACAATTTTATACCTTAGAATTTGAACTCCCGTCCTGAATGTAATTAGGACTGACCCGACTTTCTCCTTATTGCCTGGTTCAAGGATCAGAATATCCCAGTTTTGGTGAGTAATCTGTGAACTTCATCGACGCTTCTCCAAAGGTGCCAAAGACCGAGCAGCTCTTCCTTTTCCTGGCATTTTGAACCCTGGGTAATAATTTATTTCTATCCATCTGAAGTGCAATGCTGGTACCCTTTTAAAATAACATCCTCTGGATATCCCTTAACCCCTAAAGCACGTTTAAATCAACTGACTGTCTTTTTATAGTCGATTTACTGAACAGTTTCTGCGTAAGACGCAAAAAAAAATAAAAAAAAAAAAAAAAAAAAAAAAAAAAAAAAAAAAAAAAAAAAAAAGAAAGAAAAAACTGTCCTCTTGGATACCCTCCTTCAGGGTGCCGGATGGCTACTCCGCTCAATGCAAGAGGAATTAACGTCGTGGGCTACGATAAATTGTTGTCAATAGTGCCATTAGAATCCTTCAAGATTTTACATCCAAAAAGGTAAGCTGAATAAATGAATCTCTTAGGTAAACTAAAGACCACATGATTATCATTGAGTTTAGTAAAGACTGTACGAAATTTGGCTTAGAGCCGTTCCATATGACAAAGATGTCGTCAATAAAACACTCCATAGCCCAATGTGGGTCATCCAATGTGCAAGATTTCTTCAAAAACATAGAGGCTCTCCCACCGAGCCGAGGTACAGATTAGCGTATGATGGAGCACATGCTTCCCATGCTGTACCCCTAAGCTGGTGGAAGAACCTCCCATTGAACAAAGAAATAATTTTCTGTTTGTAAGCACAAATGCTCAGCAACAGCAAAAGGAACTCCTATGCACTGAATTGCAAATCCTCTACTTGGTAGAAAATAATCAACGCCTGATACCCATATCATGGGGTATACGTGTGTATATGCCTCTAAGTCCCACATAGCTAACCAACATTCTGGTCCCACCTGTTATCCCCATCGAGTATTCTAAGAAAAATCCATTGGTATCTCGAGTGAGGAGAAAGTGATTCCACAAAGGGGCTAAAAGGGAACTAAATAGATTCCACAGTTTATGTGTGAGGGATCTATTCCTGACAAATTGGTCCCCTCCCCTTTAATGGGTGTTACTCCCTTGTGTATCTTCTGGCTAGTCTGTAAAGAGGTCGGATTTTGGAAATCAGGAAACAGAACCTCAAATTCCTTGACTGTTATAGATTCTGTGGACTTTGTCATCAGTGAGGACAGTTAAAAGCTCCTTCCTATAATTCTCAGTATGTCTTCTCTCAGATTTCATAACATGAGCGGTCCTAATAGAAGTTGTTGCACATATTTACATATCTCTGGGTCTAAAAAACAATGTTACCCCTTTTATCAGGCGGTTTCACTATTAAGTTATATTCTTCTCCAACCTAGAAGATAGCCTGATATTCATCTCTTGTGCAGTTACTTGAAATCGTTTGTGCAGTGAATTCTAGATCCCTAGTTACCTTGAAATAAAAACTTCTACACAAAAGATATCTCCTTGGGAGGCATTGAAAACTTTTTTGGGCATAGGGGGGGGGTTTGAAGGGGCCTATGCCCGTGTTGACCTCGTCATGGATATGGTCATAAAGCAAACGAACCCCTTCTAATATGTTCCTCACTTATGCCCAGTTCCGAACATTCCCTCCTATTTTATAGACATGATATATGTGCCATTTTTATCTTTCTCCAAACAGATGGATGTCCTTTAATCCATCTAAATTTGTCAAATATTGCTGTTGGGACAAAAGACAAACCTAATTTCAAAATATCAGCTCCCAGCGCTCAATTCGTGGGTGGATAAATTAACTATAGGTTGGAACTCGTAAGTTAGAGTTAACGCTGTGGGGGTGCATCGCCTCAACTGGAAAGAAACTGATTCCCTTCTAAAAAAAGTCTAGAGCAACCTCTATTAGTTTTCGGCGCTCTTCCTCCCCTTCCCTTCTGGGGCTCTGACGTTGTGACCTCAGGCTATTCTGGATAATTAAATCACAATCAGAATCAAAATCTCAGTTTCTGTTGAAGAGGCCTACAGTTTCTTGGATCTTTATTACTTTCTAGTACCAAGAAGATATATGCTTTGTTTACCCGAAAGTCAGAGAGGTCCAAAGCGAATTTTGTTTATGTATGCGGTCTTAATAGGTAAATTGATATCTCTCCAAAGAGCTCTGAAGTCTTTTTCCTCCTTGTACGTATTCTTATTTTGATGCGAAAGTCTTGACCAAATTAATTTGTTCTTTTAATTTTTGGTCAATAGTTTCTAGAATAGCTCTTTCCGTCTTCCAAAAGTAATTGCATAAACTTATCGAGCTGTTAGTGGGCTTCTTGTTCCCACCTTTTAATATATCCTGGACCTCTTTAATTTTAGGCAGTGTAGGAAAGTACGCAGTCCACAGGAACTATTTGGTTTTTTAATATAGTTATCTAAACTGTGGACCTCCCCACCAATGATATTTGCTCACCATATATATCCCTTGTAACTCCTTGAAAGCAACCTTTGATGTTGGCGTATATTTTTTTCTGAACAAATTCTTTATCAGAGAAGATCTCATTCACCTCACTAACCATCGGTCAGTGTCCTAAGCCCGTATTTTCAAGAAATCCGGCCATACCCAAAAACTGTATTCAAAAAATGTGTTAATAGCTCAAGTAGGATAATAGATCGGGGCTAGTTTTCCAATACGCTTAATTAATTAAATAAGTAACAATATGAAAAGCGCACTAAATAATAAAATGTAACTTTATTAAATTTCAGTTTAAAAAGGTGAAGATACTATAATAAACACATCCTAACTAGGAGCCAATGTCAAAAACTTATGATGTTTTGAAGCCACCGATTAATGTATATCCCACCCTGTTTACAGGAAAAGAAGGTAGCAAAGAGGAAATTAATAGGGTTAGTTCACAGATATATACCTTTACCTATATTGGCCCTAATATGAGCCCTATCTATAGGTTATGCTACCAATTACAGGTGAAAAACGTCCTAATAAGGACGACGCCTGTCCTGGAAGCCTAATCCTGCAAAAAATCCCTATCTGCCCTGCCACAGATGGCACTACAAAAATTACAAGAATTCTAGTAATAGAACGTTGAAGAAGATACGGCACTTACATCATATATGTGCAATTCCCAAATCACAAATTGGTCCCAACATGTTTTTCCGGTACCTACTTTTACCTAATCGGGACGGAGGACAGTAGGCTGTGATAAAGTTGAAAAATTGCCCACGTTACCACATCAAATAAACAACATTTTCCAGCAGGCCCAATGTCTTATTATAATAATCAACATAAACTTACCTGCAAAATCACGAGTAGAGCATATGGCTCACAGTGTGCCATACACTATGGTGTGCTGCGCAATTAAACTAATGAACAACCGGGTTTAAATAGCCGGCGTTTTGGCGCCAAAACAGCGAGGACATCGCGTCCTAAACCAAGAGTGGGTATGTGCGCATGCCTCTTCAGTTGCAAAGCGCTCAAACGAACGGAAAGGACCATCCAGCATGAAAACGAGGCTTGGAATGCATGTTGGCTCTGTACACTGTCACCGAAGCAAGTGGACGTGACGGGCATATGCTGCGTCTCTGATTGCTGACGCTGCATATAACCATGGCTAGTTAAAAAATAAAAGCCCCCCCCCCCCGTAAAAAAAAACAATTAATCACATACAGAATTATATAAATTGGAATGTATATGCTGTAGTTAAGTCAAAATATAGAGGAATGCGTCTCACATGACCGGTATCTATAAATCAAGCTCTGTAGTTACTGACCCGAACTAGACCTGGACTACTGTGTAGAAAAGAGATCGAATAGTGTAAAGATTCACTGATAAGTATTAAAACCGTTATAAATTGTAGTCCATTATAAAGAGGAAAAATGGCTAAATGCATGTCTACAAATAGCAATTGAAAGTTAAGTTAGTTCATTTAGCCAGCAGGATGTGCTGTCCCCACAGTGTAAACCCAGAATGATTCCTTGCACAAAATAGATTTGTTCCATCTCCCCTTTTCGGGACGTGTGGTTGTATTCGATCAATTCCCATGAATTTCAAGCCATCGTGCTTCACCATTATGTTCCTGCAAAACATGTCTGCTACATCTGTTTCCTACTTTTTTTCCGAAATTCGCCCAGTTTTCACCAATACTCCTTCGAATATTCACGAATAGTTTGCCGACATATTCCTTACCACAATCGCATCTGATACGGTAAATAACACCCCACGTAATCTACAATTAATAAAAATGCCTGTAATAAGGAATTCTCGCCGGTAAATTGATTAAAAAATCTTTGCCCCGTTTGCAACAAAGTTACACCAGATACAGCCACTACATTTTACTACAGCCCATCCGGCTGTCCCCTCTGAACACCGTATTAGTGGCAGGAGGTGAATAAAGTGGCCTTATCACAATTTTGTTACCAGTAGACTTTGACTCCGCCAATGTAATTAAGGGGACGAGACCCGACTTTTCCCTTAATGTCTGGGTCAAGGAGCAGAATATTCCCAGTGTTTGGTGAGTATCTTGCGAACTTCATCGGACGCTTTCATCAAAGGTGCCAATGACACTAGCTATCTCTTCCTTTTCCTTGGCATTTTTTGAAACCGTGTGTAAGTATTTATTCTATCCATCTGGAAAGTTAGCATGCTGGGGACCCTTTTAAAAATACATCCTCTGATATTCCCTTAACCCTAAAGCCGACGTTTAAGATCTACTGACTGTTTTTTATAGTCTGATTACTTGAACAGTTTCTGCGTAAACGCAAAAACTGTCCTTCTTGGATACAACGCTTCAGGGTGCCGGATGGGCTACTCCGCCAATGCAAGAGAATAACACGTGGGCTTACATAAATTGTGTCGAGATATGCCATAGAATCCTTCAAGATTTTTTAACATCCCAAAAAGGGAACTGATTAAATGAATCCTCAAAGGTAACCTGTAAGACCACATGGATTACATTGAGTTTAGTAATGAAATGTAAGAAAGTCTGGCTTAGAGCCGTTCCATATTGACAAAGATGTCGTCAATAAAACAATCCATAGCCAATGTGTCAGTCCAATGTCAATATGTTCTTCAAAAAAACATAGAGGCCGCTCCACCACCGAAGTACAGATTAGCGTATGATGGAGCAATGGGCTTCCCATGTCTTGTAGCCCTCTAACTGGTGGAAGAACCTCCCCATTGAACAAAAAATAATTGTTCTTGTAAGCACAAAACTCAGCAACTGCAAAGGAACTCATTAGTCGCGAATTGCAATCCTCTACTTTGTAGAAAATAATCTACAGCCTGTATACCCATATCATGTATTTTGCTGTTATTGGTATTATTGTTCTTGGTATACTGGTGTGGTCAGTAACATTATGATGGTATTAGTCACTATACAGTGGTAACATGCACTGGAAATGCTGCAATATTTTTTGGCCCTTGTACTGACTCACAGACTCGAGATAACATGTGAATTAAGCAGTATGGATTAAACTCCAACAAAAACTAAACCAAAAAAACAAACATGCAATTGCATTTTTTTTCCTGTTCATCACACAAAGAATTAGTTTTTAGGATGGGTGAAGTTTCTTTGGCTGTATAACTTATTTTTCTTTTTTCCCTGCTTGGCACCATTATTGATAAAAAGTAATGGTCCACAGCTATTGTCCGGGGGTAGAGGGACCAAAACAGAAGGTTTGCACCAGGGCCCACTAGCCTTTAGTTACGCCCCTCGGCCACATTATCTTTATTTAGAGGTCTACTTATTCTTACTAAATCATTATATGGCCTGAAAGAAATAGTGATATAGTGTCCCTCTACGTAAGACTTGGGACCACATGTATGAAAACTGTTTAGGTCTAAAGCTCACTTTGTTCCCATACAACCAATCAGAGCCCTCTCTCATTTTCCAGAGCACTATATGAAATGAAAGGTCCTCTGATTGTTTCCTATGGCAGCAAAGTGATTCTAACCTAGACAGTTTTCATACATGTGGCCCTTGGTCTCAAACTGTTTGGACCACTTTGTGAACATGACTATACTCTACTGGTGCAAAAAATTTAGCAGTGAATATGTTTGTATGTACACAGTTGAGTAAAGTTAACTGTGAAGGGTAATAGCCTAGTCGTTGCAAAGAACTGACCCACAAAGGTACCAGATAATTGTAAACAAGTTGCTTGTGCTACCCTGTAAAACATATCTAGCCAGTGCAGAAGTAGCTTTCCAGAGGCCCACAGGAGAACAGATAATACTGGCAGAAAGTGGCAACCAGCTTTGATTTAACATGACTATCTGGGGTGCAGTGAAATACCACTATATCCACTGTTAGGCTATGTTTACACGGCATAATTGCGGGACGTAATTACGCCCCCGCAATTACGCCGTGTGTTCGGGACCTCTTGCCGATCGGAGTGCCATGGGGTGGGAGGGGGGAACGGCAGCCCACCGGCCCCATAGACATGCAGTACTCATGTCGCGTAAACGCTGTGAATAATTGACATGTCACTTATCTTCCCTGCGGCGTATTACACGAGTGGGGAGAGGAGGCTTGATCCATAGTAATTTATGAGGGGCATATTTCGCCCGTATTTGAGCGCAGTACGGTGCGAAATACGGACCGAAGTGCACCCCACTTTAACCCGTGTGAACATAGCCTTAAAGTTAAAGAGTATTTACACACCAACCATGAGATTGTATAGATTGTCCAATGCAGTGAGCTCCCATGACCAGCAATCCAAGGTTTTCACAAATCCTATTGCTACCCGCAATATAAAACCACAAAATCCTTCGGCATTAAAATATTTTACTTTATTTCCAGCTTCTTAAAAACTTGAATGTCAGGTGTAAGGAGTTTCACAACATACATTATACAATAGCCAAACTAATTCATACACCTGGTTTGTTCCCTAATCATCATCCTTACGTAGCCATATAGTTTAGAGAAATCCAGTCCAATTCAGACTTCATAGTTAGCGTCCATTGTCACGAGCCTTCAATATCAACCCCCTCCTCTCGGCAACAGCTACGCTCACGACATTTCGGAAGTCTACAGGCCCCTTTGCCAAGCATAATTTTACTGGATCTCCTAAGCCTAAAGGCGATGTGAGGAGAGCTTACAGAGAACAACCAGGTAATAATTTGTTTGTGGTATTGTTTTTAAAAAGTATGGTGTAGAAATCCCCTTACACTAGACATTCAAGTTTTTTTAAGATGAGCTGAATAAATTAAATATTTTAAGCGAAGGAAGATTGCTGTGTATTATATGCCGTAATCAATAGATTTGTTGACACATTTAATAGCAGTGGGACCTTGCAGCTATGGCATAACCTTAGTTGTACGCTGAAAATGGTGCGCTGTTGTGATAATACAATCTCGGGTTTTTCCTAACAACCTCAATTTGTCCTATGACTTATTATCCCTACATTTGGGATAGTAATATTACCAAGCTCAGTAATGTACATCTCACGTGATTTTTTTTGCCTCTTTTTGTAGACAGGTGCGCAGGACTCTTGTGTTATACTGAGTATGCCGCTACTTGAATAACACTCATTTAATTATTATTCAGTCTACTGGCTGCACATCTACATGCCACACAGCCCCATTATTTGTTCTTAAGTAATCTGCTCATAACATTGAACATATGCAATGTGCCCAGAGGCACCCTATTAGATAATTATTTATAAAACATCATTTGATGCTCCACATCCACTTTCATCCTATAATTAAACAGTTGTACTTTTAATGCATGATAACGGGCTCATAATAAGGTTCAAATAATCCAAAAGTGGCATAACCTATAGCAAACATCAGGCCTTTTCCTTTTGATTAGTCTTAATAGAGTGATTAAAGCAAGTCATCTAAGGAGCAAATTACATTAATCTATTTGTGATTTCTAATTTACAGCATTATTTAAACATTCATTTTTTTTCCTGTTCAAAACAAAAAGAAATAAAGCAACACATGCAATTACCTTAATTACAAGTCACCTTTTGTTTTATGCATAGAGCTCCTAGACAGACCTATGTGTGATTGCAAATGTACTCTATGTAGTCTGCTCCTGCAGTCATGCCCCGTTTCAATTGTCGCCTACTCTTTGCTGAAATATCTAATGTATATTATCGAGATGTATGGGATTGGTGAATGGGATTTTGAAATATCATATTAGACTATACTTAATGGGGTTCCAGCAGTTCAAAATGCTTGTTCGTCTGTTGAGGTATGATAAAAAATAGAACAAAAGAAGAATACTTACCTCCTGGTGATCTTGGCTGTAGCTGACAGGTGTAGCCAATCACAGGCCACAGCGATCACGTGATTTGTTGCAGTGACAGTTTTATCCGGGGCACAAGTCTTGTATAAAACTGCCTAGTGACACCCCTGGTATTTCCATAATGAATTATATCTCACACTGTACCCCTGAAATTAATCATATCACACACTGTACCCTGAAATAAATTATGACACATTGTACCCCAAAATTAATCATATCACACACTATACCCCCTGAAATAAATGATGTTGCACACTGTACCCTTAAAATGAATTGTATATTAGAATGTACACTGTATGTTACAAGACTGTGTATTGTATATTAGACTGTATATTAGAATATTTACCTTACCCCCATCATTTCAATATATTACACACTGTGGCCCTAGAAATTAATTTTTTTTGCACACTTTACTCAAATAAATTATATCACAAGCTGTACCCCCAAAAATTATATTGCACACTGTATCCCAGAAATAAATATTACATTCTGTACCCCATAATTAATTGTACTGAATACTGAATTATATTACACTTTATCAACAAAACTTAATCATATTACACATTGTACCCCTATAAATAAATTAGATTACAAACTGTGCTTCCAAAAATTAATCATTTTAAATGAAAACTGTTTTTTGGAATGGGGTTAATTCATGTCGGGAATCTCCACGTTGTTTGCATATCCAAAGCAGACATTTGATTGTTAGTCTCTACGTTGGAGCATAGACTACAAGTATGGAAAGGTTAAGTGTTTCCATACACATTTATATGTACTCACCTGATAAGCTTGTCTATGCTTACTGGACAACAGGAAAACATAATTACTAATCTCAAAGTGTGCCATGTAATTCTCAATGACAGTGGGCCCATAGACTTCAGGGAACTCATCCTTACTTAGAACAATCAGTAGGCAGGTTTTTCGACATTCCCCATCCCTGACCATAACAAGTTTTTCTGATTGCCCCCCTCCTCCTAAACATTGTTCATTATGTTAAATATATATCTGTACTACAGATACTAAAATACTACAGCCACACAGATAGTGACCTCAAAATAATATTGCCAAGTAGTGCCACCCAAAACAAAACTGAACAGGTAATGTCTCAAAATATTCACCCAGATGATAATAGTGCCAAAATAGTGCCCCATGTACATGTCACATATAGACTGGCCCTCTACTCACAGACGGATTGCTGCTCATGGCACCCTCTTCACATATAGCCCCCTTTTCTCTATAGAGTGCTGCTTATTCCCCCTCCTCAGATATAGACTGCTGATCTGGCCCCCTTTCACAATTAGACTTCTGATCTGGCCCTCTCCTCACATAAAAACTGCTGCTCTAACCTCCTCCTGAAAAATATATAGACTACTGCTCATTCCCCTTGCTCACATATAGACTTCTGCTTTGGCTCTCTTCTCACATATAGACTTCTGGTCATGCTTCGTCCTCACATATAAACCACTGTTCATGCCACCATCACTCTAAACATATACATTACTATTCATTGCCCTCTCCTCTCTCACATATACAATGCTGCTCAATGTCCCCTTTTCTTTTACATATAGACTGCTGCTCATGTCTCCTCCCCACATATAAAAAAACGCTCATGCCCCCACCTCACATATAGACCACTGCTCATGCCATTTCTTACATATAAACCGCTGCTCATTTCCCCTCCTTACATGTAGAATCTGTTCTGGCCCTCTTTTTTTTTTTTTTAAACTGTAATTTTTTTATGGAAAAGATGATTTAAAAGCAAACATCATATGACATTAATACAATTGAGAGGTGGAACATACCTCTTGACATCAATTGACAAATAAACCATATGCTTGGATAAAGATGACACAAACTTTTAGGAATTTATAACTCAACATTTCAAGTCATAAAGAGGTATGACAAGACGACACACAGGAGGGGGACAAAACTGGGGGAAGACACAACACTTTAGAGAATGCCATGGAAGATGGGCTATATACATATTAGTATAGAGACTCAATCCCTAGGGGGTTCACCTATTATTGATGAGATGGAAGTTGTCTCAAGTGGCCCAAATCAAATAGAAACTATCCAGCTTGTTATTAATGGATTTGTCAGTAATTCCATGTGATCTCATTCTTAAGCCTCCGAACCAAATCTAACCGATCCACTCCTGAGCGCTTCCAAAAATAGGAAATCAAACTTGCCTGCAGTCTTCACATATTTGATCATTTCATCATTGGCTTTGTAACAAGAAAGACAACATTAGAATACCTAAGCAGAGGCTCCAATGGGAGAAAAACATTGGAATATCTATGATCAATATTAATAACCACGCGCCAGTAATTGCTGTATTCTAGGACATTCCAAAAAATTTGAAAAACATCTCCATACTAAGCTGACACCTCCTCAATATCTGGTACAGACGGCTAAGCTTGTTGTAAATAAACAAGTATGATACCACACATATATATTTGGTATGGTTTTCTTTATAAATTGTGCATGTTGATGTTTTGGAAGCCGTTTCCAGTTCAGACTCCACTCATCCCCGACGTGATAGTTTTTTGGAGATAGTTCTCCCCTTTCACCATATATGTATGGATTATGGTTCATCTGGAAAAGGATTCCATAGTATAGTGTAGATATACTGAAATCAACCTCTTGTGAAGGCTTGACTTAGTGACCTTTCAAATCAACGTGGGCAAAGAAACTTAATTCGAATTTAGATGCTATGGAAGTAGTGGGATATCTGTAGATAAGAGAAGTGACTACGATCCGGGAGATGAAAGTTAAGATTGTAAATTGAGAGAATGGGTGAAGTGTGTCTTGTCATGACCCACTACATCAGCAAACCGAAATAGTTTTCTCACAACCGAATAGTCCTTCCCATGCCTTCGGAAACAGGGATTGAACAGGAAGATGTCATGTCTGATCTGATGGAACACAGACCGAAGCGTTTGCACAAATTCGACCAAATCCTCCCTTGTTAATGTCATGGCCCAGTAATGTCATTCTGCGGTGTATGGGAAGTGTGCCTATATAAGGAATTTGGGATGAATAGTGGGCCGATCCAGAAGCTTCTCTATTTCATTCACTAGAGCACGCAATAAGGATGACCAAGCAGTATTCTACTAATTGGGCCGCCCAATAATATTTAGTAATATCTGGGACTGAAAGGCCCCCATCAAGTTTCCCCATCATCATTACTTTTTTTTAAAATCCTATGTCTCTTATATGCCCAAATGAAGTTAAAAAGAGAGGTCTGCATGGCTTTTAATTCCTTTAAAGGGACTTTAATTGGTAACTTCTCAAACAGGTACAATAATTTAGGTAATTATGTAGATTTTTAACTGCAGAGATCCTCCCGCATAATCGATAGCGGTAGGCTTTCCATTTATTCAGAACAACCTATTATCTCCATACAGTTTCGGGAAATTCTGTGTGTTACAAAGTAAATATAATGGTGTTAGCATGGAACACCTATATACTAAGGGAGTATCCCTCCAATTAAACGGGGGGGGGAGCGAAATTAGCTTTCAGGAGTTATTTTCCTCTTGGGTCATTAATCGGGAGGGCATCTGTGTGTGGTAGCATTTATTATTATAGCCCGAAATAGGTATAATCTGTTCAAGAGGCTTGTATGTTGGGAGAAGATGTGAGGTGAATTTTAGTGTTAGATTAAGAGTCGTCCTGCAAAAAGAGACAGTTTAAACTCCCTTGTCTCTAATTTAATGCCTTTATTATTTTCTCCAGGCGGGATCAATGCGTCTAATGGTACAAACTCAAAGCGAAAAGTAAGTGCGACAAGGACAACCTTGCCTATGCCAAGGATAATATGAATAATGTGACATAGTTATGGGAGAGGGATGGGTTGAAGGGATGAGTATAACCAGACCGGACTGGGACCAAAGCACCCTGGCACAAATTCTCAACCACCCACATACAATATCCCCGACTCTCCCCGACATACAAAATCCCCGCCTCTCCCCACATACAATATCCGGCCCCCCCCCCCCCCCACCCCCCCGCCTCTTCTCACATACAATACCGCCGTCCTCTCCTCACATACAATATCCGCCGCCTCTCCTCACATACAATATCCGCCGCCTCTCCTCACATACAATATCCGCCGCCCTCCACATACAACATCACCATCCGCCATCAGCAAAAATAACCACCACTATACACACCACAGGGTTAAATTGGTGCAGAGAAATCACAGGGTTAGGACAAGCGTACCGTCGTTTTTACAATTATGGGACTAAGTGTACGCTGCTCCTATACAATCACTGCTTTAAATTACAATACCGCTACGATGATCCAATCACCAGATGTGCACGCGATCACATGACAATGAATACAGTCATGATCCAACAGAGTAAATAACCCCGGACACCCAGCGGACTCACAGGAGAACTCCTTATCTGTTGAGAGTCGCTTTCTTTCCTTTTTCTTTCATCCGGATCCAGACCACCATACATTTCTCCAATCCGTAACTCCGTCTCTGCAGAAGTTACCACACAAAAACATCTTAGACAACTCACTTTTCCAGAATCGTCGATTTACCACTGCCTCCACCTGTTACAAACTCCCAATACAAAGCACCCCAAATGTTTTTATAATGACCCCTTGTGTCCCTAAACAGTTTAGGCTTTTCACACGGAATTTTACACTCCAGTTTACAATCGCATTAGGGATCCGTCTTGGGTCCCGCTCTGTCGTCCCCAAGAACGGATCTAACAATTAGCAGTGAATTCCTTACTGGCTCCGCTGCGCTGAAACACTGAGCGGGCCTTTCACATGCAATTCTTTGCAAGACTGATGCTGACTGCTCTACAGAAAACTCGCAGCCTGATCCCTCACGTGAACGCCGCACCCGTTTACGCACAGCTTCAAAGAAATCTCACTGCTTAATTGTTTAGATCCGTCTTGAGAATGTTTGAGCGATTGCGTTGGCTATCGAATCACGATAGTCTATATTCGGCCGCTATCGATAAGTTTTTCGATAGTGAAGCATCGAATATGAGCGATTACCATTAAAGTCATGGAGAGCATCAACACTTCATTATTACCACCCAAACAATGCCAGGAGAAAGCGAAATTAAACACCACAACATTCAAGAGTGAATACGCAGCATCTTAAGCAACACACTTAGTTATAAAACACAGAAAAAAAGTCACAGACCATTCTCAATCCCTGTCTTGTACCACAGGCCTGACCTTATACATGCATACACCCCAAATTAAAAAGTGCCTGAGGCGAGAAATATTTGAAAACCATCATGTTACTTGAACTGGACCATGAAATATCCCTGCTCCTGAGAACGCAGCCTGAACCCCAAACCAGCATGACCCCTCCAGATAGAAAAGTTGCCGTGTAAAAAGGAGTCCTCTTTCACCACCATTTTAAGTTTCACTGGACATTGACTATAGCCTGTCCTGGACCGCATATGACCATCTAAACCTGTCAGGGGTGGGGGGGGGGGGGGGGGGGGGGGGGGGGGGGGGGGGGGGGGGGGGGGGGGGGGGGGGGGGGGGGGGGGGGGGGGGGGGGGGGGGGGGGGGGGGGGGGGGGGGGGGGGGGGGGGGGGGGGGGGGGGGGGGGGGGGGGGGGGGGGGGGGGGGGAAAAGGGGAAAAAAAAAAAAAAAAAGAAAAAGGGGGGGGTGGGGGGGGGGGGGGGGGGGGGGGGGGGGGGGGGGGGGGGGGGGGGTGGGTGACCCCCAGATAAAAAGTGCCGGGAAAAAGAGTCTGTTATGTCTGTATACTGTTATGTTTTCGTATAATCACGGTATTTTTTTGCACCTTTCAATTCACCGGTGGTGACTATATAGAATTCTGTTTTAAGATTTACTGGATGCTGCCGGCAAATAACAATGCTGGGAGTCAAAAGTCAAAAAACTCTTAACTGTATTGTTTTGTGTATAATAAACGTATTTTTTCACCTTTCAAATTCACCTGTATGGTGAATATAGAATTGCTGTTTTAAGATTGACGAAGATGCTGTCGTCAATAACAATGCTGGTGCGCAAAAGGTCAAAAAACACGTAACTGTTATGTTTTCGTATGAAACACGGTATTTTTGGCAACAAACACCTGTGCTTGACTACAAGATTGCTGGATTGCAATGTTTAACTGCAAGGTGGATAAATCAACATCCACAGGTGTAATGGGTAAAATTAAATGAACAAAATATCTGAAATGTATACTGATAATAAAAGTGGAGTTTTGCCCCTAACAAAGAACTGCATACTAGAAATATGTGTATCCAATATAAGTTCAGGCTGCCCAATATCCAGGAAATATTTCAATAGCAAACCTGATTAATAATAAATATATTCCACTACATAGTCTACACAAAGTCTTGTAACTTTTACCAGTGTTTCTTTATAATAAGCTTGTCTATAGTGTTTCGCACACGGGGCCCACCCCCCTGCTCCCCCCACAGTGAATTTACAGCGGTAGATCTGCTTTAAATTCTCAAGCTAACTACCTAAAATGCTTCAAATCTCTACTCTAACTAATTGGAATGGATCACAGCTAATATAGAGGTTTCTCTGTGCAGGAAATAACTAATTTTCGCTGAGCTTTTTGGCCACAGTCAAGCGCAGGTCCTATCCCTGATGAGACGCTGGAAGACACTGAATAAACAGGAAAACTGTTCTATGTAAAACGAGGTCATGTATTTTTCCAGCCTATCGCAACCATTTTATATAAACCACATCCCAGTCATGACGTCGCACACACACTCACCCGGCTCTATTCTGTAATCTGATTTAGCTGGCCGCGCAAAATTACAGGAAGCGCCGAAAAGAGGCGCGATGCTTAATAATATGCTCAATTTTAACTTAATTATCGCATGAACTGGAAAATTACGATCACCATAAAAACCTTGCCGATTTCAACTTTGTCGATAAAAATCGCTCAACACTAGTCTTGAGGACCAACAGAGCTGATCCCAATACGGATCCTAAAAGCGCTTTTAATACGGAGTGTAAATTCCGTGTGAACAAGCCCTTAAAGTTCCCACAGACAGCTCTGGGGCTCCTCTTCTGTAACAACATCCTAAGTTGTTGTTTGTTTCTTTATCTAATAGGTAGGTTAACCCATCACAAAGGACATAGGTACACTCCTAAAATTAAGTAAAAGTAGGTAGACCCCACTTTTTGGGTAGGTAGGTAATTAGGCAGAAGGTAAGAATATAGTCCCCCAATCAGTGGTTAGTGTTTTACATAAAACAGCTGATAAATAGGCCCCTTAAAAGGTAGGCCACATCACACCACAACTTGGCCTCCCACTAGTCCTGGAGCTAGCTCACCAGAGGGGCTATCTGTAAGGCCTGGGGGAGGAGAGGCTAGCTGCGAGCCTGGGTGGAGCAGGGGCTACTGCCTGAGGCCTGGGGGGGGGGGTGAGGGCTAGCTGCTTGAGCCTGGGGGGGGAGCTACTGCTGAGCCTGGGGGGGTGAGGAGCTTGCTGCTGAGGCCTAGGGGGGGGGGGGTGAGGGCTAGCTGCTAGGCCTGGGGGTGAGGGCTGGCTGCTGGCCAGGGGGGAGGTAGGGACTAGCTGCTAGAGCTGGGGGATGGGTGCTAGCTGCTGAGCCTGGGGAGGTGAGGGCTAGCATGGCTGGGCCTGGGGGGAGGTGAAGGGGCTAGCTGCTGAGGCCTGGGGGAGGTGAGGGCACATGCTGAGCCTGGAGGGGGGGGAGGGCTAGCTGCTGATCCGGGGAGGGGGTGAGGGCTAGCTCTTGAGCTTGGGGGGGGGGTGAGGGCTAGCTGCTGAGCCTGGGGTGAGGGGCTGGCTGCTGAGGCCTGTGGGAGGTGAGGGCTCCTGCTGAGGCCTGGTGGGAGTGGAGGCTAGCTCTGAGGCCTGGGGGTGAGGGCTAGCTCGCGAGGCCTTGGGGGGTTAGGGCGAAACTGCTGAGGCCTGGGGAGGGGCTAAGCTGCTGATGCCTGGGGAAGGTGAGGGCTATCTCTGAGGCCTGGGAGTGGGGGTCAAGCTGCTGAGCCTGGGGGAGGTGAGGGGCTAGCGCGAGTCCTGGGGGAGGGAGCTAGTTGCTGAGGACTGGGGAGCGGGGTGAGGGGCTAGCTGCTGAGGCCTGGTGTAGCTGCTGAGGCCCGGTGGAAGGGAGGGGGGGGCTAGCTGCTAGGCCTGGGGGGAAGAGGCAGCTGCTGAGGCCTTGGGGATGAGCTGCTGAGGCCTGGGGGGAGGGAGGGGCTAGCTGCTGAGGCCTGGGGATGAGAGGCAAACTGCTGATGCCTGGGGGGGGAGGGAGCCAGTTTGCTGAGGCCTGGGGAGGTGCAGGGCAAGCTGCTGAGGCCTGGGGGTAGGGCTAGCTGCTAAGGCCTGGGGCTAAGCCTGCTGTGCCTGGAGAGGTGGGGGTCTAGCTCTGAGGCCGTGGGGTAGGGTCTAGCTGCTGAGCCTGGAGAGGAGGGGGGCTAGCTGGCTGGGGCTTGGGTGATTGAGGGGCTAGCTCTGAGCCCTGGGAAGGGATTGCTAGCTGCTAAGGCCTGGGGGGAGTTGAAGGCAAGCTGCTGAGCCAGGGTCTGAGGGCTAGCTGCAGAGCCTGGGGGATGTGGGCCTAGCTGCTGAGGCCTGGGGAGAAAGGGCTAGCTGCTGAGGCCTGGTGGGGAGGTGGGGGCTAGCTGTCTGAGGCCTGGGCGGGCTAGCATCTGAGGCCCTGGGGGAGGGGGCTAGCAGGTAAAGCCCCAATAATCAAGTTAAAGCCACATACAATCTGGAATGATCAGGTCCTCTGCAGGTTCTTCTTGTATAGGCAGGAAGTTAATCTCTTCGGTATCCTGCCGGGCAGTCAGTGCTCTTCTGCACTGTGCACGGAGCTGCTGGCCCTGGCCCAACCCCCTGAGCTCACTGAGCTGTGCTGCCTCCTTCTGCTGCCTCACTGAGTGGAGCGGCCGCATGCGGAGCCCACAGACCCGCGCTGGCAGCATCAGGAATCCTGACAGTCCCCGACTCTGTAAGCTGCCCAGCACGAACAATGAGGTCGTGGAGCGCCTCATAGCGTCAGCCGAGGCGAAGCCCGAGGCCTCCACTAGGCTCCTCTGCTCTCTTCTGCCAGCCCTGGATATCACGGCAGCTGCGGCCCTCACAGCGACACATGCACACCTATAAGAGCAGGAAGGAGCAGCGCCAGCTGATTACAAGTGTTGGCAGCGGCCCGACGAGTGTCACATCGGCCCGCCGGGCATTTTCCCGGTTGCACAAGTGCTCAGTCCGGGCCTGAGTATAACCCACAGATAGCTTGGAGAAACCGGCCTTTAATACAAAGTCCAGTAAAACTGAAAACAAATATGGACCAACTAAGGCGTCAAACTCTTTTTCATCGCCGCAAGACTAAAGCAATAAGGCCGATTGCTCCATTCTGATTTTCACGGCATCTATAAGATGAACGGTTTCCTAACAGGTATTATCTCCTCCCTGACGACGCCAAGATAAATCCAACTTGATCCGCCATGTATTAAGTGGGGGGGCTCCAATTGATAATCTATTGCAGAATTTTAGTGAAATTTTTAGATCTTAATATAATAGAACTATAGGGGCGATAATTTTAGAGACTTTCTAAGATGGGTACTTATTAGGTTTCGTGATTAAAGTATGTAATGGATTATTGTAACTAATAGTAGAGGAGCACACATCGTGTCGCCCTACTTCAGATAGAAGGTATAGTGGAGCGATAGCTGGGTAGCTTGGATAGTTTGGTGAGCGCTATTAGATGAATTGGTAGTTAGTGACGGTAGGTTGAGCCAAATAAGGGTCCTGGGGCCTCTTTCCATAAGAGGTAAGGTGGGTTCTATTTGTGAGTGTCTCACGTTTATCCTCGAAGCGCTCTGGTTTATGGGCGAGAGTAAGTGATTCTACTGTTTTGGCTGAGAGAGTGGGTCAGTGCCACAGGAGGGAGAGGAATCTGTCTTAGTAGAGTCGTTGGTCCTAGAGTTGACCAGCCCCCCCGTTTTAGGGAGCGTTTATACGCCAGGCAAAGCATATTGTAATCTGGTAGATATTGTATATATAATAAAAACTGAGTATTGAACCGGGATAGTTATGTTGATATGGCCGTGTTGGCTATTCTTTTAAGTGCATGCGATAAGGGTTTTGCGTTTGATTGGGTGTATAGAATCGCCCCTCATATACAGCTTTAGTCGCTCAAACATGTGTACGCTTTGTTACCCCTCTCACATTGTAACGTTGGTTTTGGGGCGATTACTAGTATAGCAGATTATGTTCTGTCTTTCTTATTGGCCAAGAAGCCTATTCAAGCTGGGCGCTATCTAATAGAGTTCACTAATCTTCCTCAAAGTCCGATCTACATTTGGCATCAGGTGAAAAGGGCGAGTTTTCCAATAGGAAAAGCATTATACTGTAGAGTTGCACATCTTCTATTGCTTTAGCTTGATTTGTTGGTTTTAGTTACATGTATATTGCTAGTGCACCATACCCTCCCTGCATGTAGCCGCTTGTTATGTGCTTCCCCGAGTAAAAGTTCCACGTAAGCGGACACACTACGGAGCGCTTCATTGGTTTGAGAAAATTATGTCCGTCAGGGTTCTGTCTACGTATATATTCTCCCTGGTCTGAGGGTTTTTAAGTAGTCCCATCATTTAACGACTACACTAATGACATATTTCGGCGTTTGGTTGGTAGTGGTATGTTTTTTGCTTTAAGCCCGCGTTCGTTAAAATAGATATGGGTGTGCATGATCAGACCAAGTGTGATGTGGAGTTTATATTCCAGTTTAATGCCCCTATTCTTCACATACTCATGGTGAATATTTACGCAGAAAAAAACATTCTAATCGATGCAGGAGATTGAGATCTCTTAGTGTGGGGGAAGAAAAGAGAAAGTAAAGGACAGGTTCTGTTGGGTAGAGGTCATAGTCTCCAGAGATCTGACATATGACAGCAAATTTACTAATTTAAACCTTGCTAAAAATTCTCTAGGGGTAGCCACTGCTGTAGGTTGAGGGAGGTTTATTTTGCAAGATGTAAATCGCTAGGTCTCCATTCGTTTCTGAAAAATGCTCAGATTATAATTCTCCCCGACTCACTTTGATAGCGTAGTAGGAGAAAGAACTTTTCTGCAATTTTATTGAGAAACACGGTTTGTAGAAGTAACTCTATATTTGGGATTTGGGTTTGGGGTCTCGCGATAGGAATATACATAATAGTAAGGGATTCTCCCAGAAAATTAACGACGCGTCGCTGAGAATTATGTACCTTCCGTATCTCATCCACAATAACCCTATGCACGCTGAAGAGGGGAAGGAATGAGACAATGTAGAGATAGACTACCCCGCTTTTTTCTTGTAAGTCGTGATAGTGAGGATAATGCTGATAGGAAAAGAACTTTGTTAGCAAAGGAAAAGATTGACCCACTTTTTTTTTGGTAAAATGGTTTCGTGATTAAATGTGAATCTTCTGCGCCTTCACAATTCTTTCAGTTAATGATATATAAAGCCGTCTTTTCGCTCTCGCATTGGTATTGAGACCTTCACCTTTGTTAGATACCGATATTGGACATTGTGGATATCCACAATTAAGGAAATTAATAATGCAAAAAATCCATACCTACTCCGAATAGTAGCAATCGTAATACCTTATTCTCTGTTAGAATTTGGACTAGAAGACACATTTGGGAATAGGGAAGACGAGAGCAGTGAGACCAAACTGATAGGTAGAACCTAGAGATTCAAACTGAAAAATACTAAATGTATAGCGAACTGTGTGAAAGTGCAGAGAGTGAGATTTAAAACCCTTGTAGAGAATCGCGGTCAAGATTTACCGAGTGTGCAGCATATCGGAATCTAGGGGAGGAATTTGATGGGCCCAGGAACATTATTGTATAGATTCGCACAGCCCACCTGTAGCCGGTCGCCAAGTGCGTTGGTCTATAGAAAAGTAGAACACACTCAGGGACCAGTGTCGCGCGTAGCCTACCTGGGGGGCAGAAGTGGCGAGGAGTTCATGAAGGGCTAAAGACGCATGCAGTATCCACGCGTATTGTATTTGCTCAGGTAATAGAACCCAGGTAGGAAAGGAAAAAGTTCAAAAGAAGGGAAGAAGGAGAAGTGAAGGGAGTGAAGAAAAGGGGAGGAAGAAGAATGAAAAATAGAAAAAAAAGAAGGGGAAGGGAGGGAACTGAAGGTGAAAATGAGGATCGCTTTCATCCTTGTCTAGAGTATTTAGTATCAAAGTAGAGTCACACTAAAATAGACATAGATAAAGGCTAAGGTATTAATCGGAGGTGACTATGAGAGGGAGGGGGAGAGAAAAAAAGAGTGATTAGAAAAAAAACAGGGATCGGTGATGGGAGGGGAGGGTGTTGGGTGCGGGGAAATAACCTTCGATATATTGTATTACATTATATTAGAAACTCGCGTCAGGTGAAGGAGATATCTGGACAGTCCTCTGTTAATGTCAAGAGGAGATAATTGTGTCCTGCATCTGAACAGCAGATTAATGAACCTACGAAAGGGATTGTCCAATGTTCCGCCTTTACAGTAATTTTCAAGTGATGGTGAGAAGCTTTGAGGTCGATGGTGGTCGTAGGTTCTTTAGGCTGCTATGGGAGATCTCTTTCTTTGGCTGTGAGGGTCTTTTTGCAATAAATTGCTGGAGGGGGTGGGGTTGGAATTCTCCATCACCCAGTCCTGAGTCTTTCCGGGGACTCGGGAATTATCAAACTATCTCGCAGAGAAACCAAATTGTTTGGTATGGTGCCTAGCAATATGTACGCAGCAGGCAGAAGATTAGAACCTTCCATCGCTTTGTTGCAGTCTAATGCGAAGCGGTGATAAATATTAACACACTTTGTACTTTCATATCTCAACGCTTTTTAAGGTTCAGCGAGCGGCAGAAGGATAGGAGTTTCGAGTAGTGTCTCCGTTTTAGCATAGTGGTATCAGACGAATTGAGTGAATCTCTGCACCGCGCAGGAGCGTAGAAGGTTTGTAGTTGGGAGCACCTTGATATATTTCGTACGAGTAGTCCTTCTTGAGATGTCGTTGCTGAGATGTCATTATTCTCTTCTTTGAGTCAATAGTCTGTATATTAGCAAACCACATCCCGTGTCTGTTTGGTGAGTATTTTTGGCTTCAATACTCTGTGAATTCTATCAACTTAATAGACATTGGAGTGGGGGGTTGCTCCAGAAAGCGCATTAAAAAATCTCAGAAAAATATGGATAGTGACTTGAGCGATGCGTTGGCTATCGAGATCGAATACGAAGTCGATAGTCCTGGCCGCTCATCGATAAGGTTTTCGAGAGTGAGCATCGATTATGCGACGAATGACCCATTAAAAGTCTATGGGAGAGCATACAAACAACTTCATTATTACACCCAAACAAGGCTGGAGAAGCTGAAAATTAACATACACAAACAGTCAAATGGATACGTTGCTACATATTAGGCAAGTAACTTAGGTTTTAATAGTCACAGAAAATAATTGACAGACCATTTAATATCCCTGTCTTGTACCACATGCCTTGACCTTAAAGCTTGCATCACCCCTCAAAATTAAAAAGTGAAAGAAGGGCAGTATGGATTTGAACCATCATGTTATTGAACTGGACATTGATTATCCTGGTCCTGGATCGGAAGCATGAGCCCCCAAAACCATGCATGACCCCCACCATTAAAAAGTGATGCAAAAATGAGTCTTTCATCCACAATTTTAGTTGAACTGGACATTTGAATTTACCAGTCCTGGGGTGCCCAGCATGAGCCCCAAACACATGCATGACCCCCACATTAAAAAAGACGGAAAAAGGAGTCTTTCAACACCATTTTAGTTGAACTGGACATTGACTTTTACCGTCCTGGGGCCACAGCATGAGCCCAAACCATTCATGACACCACATTTAAAAAGTGCCGGAAAAGAAGGAGTCTTTCAACCACCATTTTAGTTCACTGGACATTGACTATCCTGTCCTGGGCCACCAGCATGAGCCCCAAAACCCTGAATGACCCACCATCATTTAAAAATGTGCCGGAAAAAGGAGTTTTCAAAACAACCATTTTAGTTTCACTGACTTGACTTAACCTGTCCTGGGCCACAGCTATGAGCCCCAAACCTGCATGACCCCACACTTATAAAGTGCCGGAAAAAGGAGTCTTGCAACCACCATTTTAGTGAACTGGACATTGACTATTACCTGTCCTGGGACCACAGCATGAGCCCAAACTGCATGACCCCCACATTTAAAAAGTGCCGGTAAAAGGAGTCTTTCAACCAACCATTTTAGTTGAACTGGAACATTGACTATAACCTGTCCTGGGCCACCAGCATGACCCCAGGGCGGAGTTACAGTGGGGTGCGGTGAACAAGGCTGGCGTCCGTCATCTATTAACACGCAGGTTAAAAATGCCCTGTTGACCGCAGCAACGAAAATGTGTGCTGAAGCAGAGTGCGGAAGCGTAAGTGTGAGAAATCCAGCCTTCCTCTGTACACAGCAATACCTGGGTAGCCGCTTCGCCCTAACGTATGAGAGTGGACCAATTGAGCTTCACTTGGAAATACTGGTGGTTAACGCTCCTGGTCCACCCAGGTGCCCGGTATCTTGGCCAATTCTTTTTCTCATTTTACTCAACGTGCTGGAGGGAAATGGTCTCTGTACTTTGTTCTCTGTGTGCTCATACTCCATGTCATCTGAATAACTAATTGGTCACGTTTTCCATGTACCTCCCTTGTACAATTCAGAGGAATTTTTGTTAACGCTTATTTTGTACATGCAAGTTTTGTAATAGTTTAATTCTAGAAAATCATTTTTAAAATAGGATGGAATCACCACCATGTCTTTGTTTATCTTTTTTCATTGTATTAAATGGGTTGTCTCAATAACTGGGATTGATTAGGCTATGTTAATGATCTTGCAAAAAAAAGTCATTTTGCCAATATGTGTCCATTAAACAAGTGTCCTCACCTTTCTGTTTTCGACACAGCACATCAACCTTGAGCCACTTATTGACAAATGTGAAGAACAAATGTCTGTTAGAAACAACATTTTTTAGATTAGGACCTGTAGTATAGCTGCATGTCACAGCAAAATGCCCCCAAACAATTCAAGCATGTCTTGAGCCAATTTGGTCAACTGTGAAGAACAAATGTCTGTTAGAAACAACATTTTTTAGAAAAGGACCTGTAGTATAGCTGCATGTCACAGCAACATGCCCACAAAAATTCAAAGCATGACCCTTGAGCCACTTTGGTCAATTGTGAAAACAATGTCTGTTAGAAACAACAATTTTTTATAATAGGCCTGTTAGTATTGCTGCATCTTCAAAGCAGCATGACCCAAAAAAATTATAAAAATGACTTCGTCAGCCACTGTTAAAAATTGTGAGGGAGAAATGCACTTAGAAGCCAATTTCTGTTACAAAGGACCATGATTATTGCTGTATCTCAAAGCTACATGACCCCAAAAATAATTTTAAATATGACCTTCTCAGCCACTATTAAAAATTGTGAGGGAGAAATGCCACTTTAGAAGGCACATTTCTGTTCCTAAAGGGACCATAAATTATAGCTGTATCTCACAGAAACATGACCACCAAAAAATTATAAATATGACTTCTCAGCCAATATTAAAAATTGTGAGGGTGGAAATGCCACTTAGAAGTCATTTTCTGTTCCAAAGGACCATGATTATTGTGTATCTCACAGGCAAACAAGACATTCTAAACCATTGGACATGCGAAAACTTCTTAAGATAAAGTGAGTACAATGGAATACGGTGTTGCTCATGAAAACCTTGCTGTCTTTTACAGTCTCCTCACAGCAAAAACCAGCAAATGAACTGTTGGGAAAAGAGAATAAAAATAGCAGTAAGAAATGATCATTTTAAAAAAAAGTAAACAAGAGTACCATGTCTTTTTGAAAAGGAATGTCAAGTAGACTGGCAACTAATCGGTGACCTCGGCAATTGGGGCCCCAACATCAGCACAGATCCATGCCTGATTTCATCTTGCTGAATAGTAAACGATCCAATTATCTGTGGGAAAGCGGATGCGTTTGTCTGTAATGACTCCTCCAGCTGTGCTGAAGGTCATCAGATATGACGCAGGCTGCTGGGCTGGACAAAACCTCTTTGGCGTGACGAGCCCGCTCGGGCCATTCGTCCATTTGGGATACCCAGAAGTCTATTGGGTCCGCAACACATGCAAAAACATCGGTTGTTGAGACGCAGTTAGTCGTGCCCACCATGATCTTAAGCTGATCTCTGGTGTTGGATGTGAGCTCTGCATGGCATGCGTCAGGTGAGGTGGTAAACACAAGATTGCCAGTGGTAACCCATTAGGCTTCTGCCACCTTGCCTGCTGCTGCCATACGCCTACTTGGCACAGCTACTGCTGTCAAGCGCTGATGTTGTTCCACGTGACATTTGGGGAACGTGAAGCAGACGCACAGATGTCTCAGTTGATCAATCAGCAGGTCTCCATTTCCTGCATTTTTACTCTCTATTTGGGTCGGGTGGAAGGAATTGCTGATTTATTGTTTTGTACCGGGGATCCAGGAGGGTGGGCACACAGTAAAAGTTGTTAAATTTGATGGCCTTAATGCGAGGATCATGTCGGAGGAGAATGGAGCATCAAGCCATCATGTGAGAGGATGGAGCCTTGATTTCCAAGCCTATGGTCGAGGGCACTAGCAAACTGATACTTCCTCATCTTCCTCATCCGCCTCAAAATTCGCGCCAACCTCTTTCCTAGCGGCGTGACGTCAGGTTACATCGGTGTTCTAGAATACCTCCTCTCCTCCTACGATGCCTCCGGCACAAGCTCTCACACAGCCTGACTTGCTGAGATGATGCACCTGAGTGCTGATGCGCCAACTTGTCACTAGCTCTGGACCCGAACCACTGCTAATGAAGAACGATGAAATTGTGAAACTGTTGGGCCTTGTGGATTTGACGGAGAGGAAAGGTCCGTGGTCAGATACTGTGTCCGTCTCCTCCCTCCGGTCGCTGGCGGGGACCTGTTGTTTCAGGAGTGTCCACGTCGTTCACAGAACTAAGATCACACAAATGCTCATGTGACAAGGGGCATTGTTCCGCATTATACCATTTGGTGGCTTCTTCAAAAAATGGCAAGCGATGGGGCAGAGCTCTGTCGGCTGCCTACACTCTCGGTGGTTCAACACCCCGATGTCCGTTACGCTGCTTGTCAGGCCATTTGTCACTTCGTACTGCGTATTGGCATTGCGCTGCTGCAACAATCGCTGCGAGCATGTGGAGGGTGGAAATCCAGCGTGTTGCCCCGGTCAAACAATGAGACGGTTGACGGGGAGGCCGGAGCTGAGCTGCAACGCAGCCAGGCGGGACGAAGCAGGGTGCGAACGTCGGAAGTGCGAAACTCAGACCTCGAGCACTATTCAGCAGGAGCTCCAGACAACGGGTAGCTCTTTAGAATTTCTGGACGACAAGGTTCATGACATGTTGCCAGGCAAGGGATGTGCTCCAGCCATAACGATCTTAAGGGCTGCCAGCTGATTTCGCCCGTTTATCGCACACCACCTTGCCTGGCACAAGGTTCCTTGTCTCACAGCCAGCAGCTACGGTCTCGTTGCTTCAGAGGCCGTTCACAGCTCCAGACCTGTGTGTGGACGGTATCCAAGGCAGATTAATTTCAAAACGGCCAGGTGTCTCTGGGCCACGGTGATGCCACCGAGGACCTGGGGGAAAGAGCCCTGCACCAGCCCTGCGGTTTTGAAGAGCGTGCGCCGAGCCTAGAGCCACCGTCACCCCCAGAGACATCCACCCAGCTCACCCAGTGAGCTGTCACAGAAAATTATAGCGGCCTTGGCCCTGCTTACTATCCATGTGTCGGTGGTGAGATGTACTTTTCCGGACACAGATGCAGACAACGCGCTTGAAATTTTTAGATGACCACGTGGCTGGCCAGGGCAGGGACGGTTTTTTCTGGCAAAGAAATGCCTGCTCGGCATCTGGTATTGGGGGAAAAGCGAGGGCCATGACGTGGCGGAACCCATCTGTGTCCACCAGACGGAAAGGAAAACATTTCCAAGGCCAAAAGCCTGGCAATGCAGACATTCAGGCTTTTGGCTTTGGGATGGTTTGGGTTAAAGTGTTTCCTTCTGCTCCCCAAACCTGGAAGACAGAAGGCTGGCTGCTAGACTGGCCGCTGTAACGGCGTGCAGGTCGTCAAACTGGCGGAAGGAGAAGGGGTAGGAGGGGTCTCTGGTTGGGTGGGTGGTACTCGGCACGGTGGAGGCTGAAGCGGGGGCTGATCCCTGATCATGACTCTGAGAGACATGGGCACTGAGGAACGCTTGGTGTGGGGGAGGAGGAGGAGGGGGAGACAGAGGGGGGTACAGGGTTGGGGCCCGCGTCGTCTGGCCTTTTTTTTGGGCCCAAATGCCCCTCCCCTTTCAACTCATGCATTCGCGCATGTGACTAACAGTTGGTGGGTTAACCACTTAAGGTCTTGCCTCTATATGCTTTACGGCAAAGGCGGCATAATGACATCGCTGGGTGGGAAACAGAGGCTTGCTCAAAGAAACCCAGGCTTGAGAGGTCCTGGACCTTTTTGACGGCGATAACGAGAGCGGGTTTGCGCTGACCGTGGCTGGGGGAATCATATCAGCGGACTTCTGCGACCGCCCTCTCCCTTTTGTGGCGGGACCCGTTTGACACTACCCCCATCGTCTTCCTCCTTCTTCCATGATGTAAGCTTCGCAAGCAAATTCTGCGGAAAAGACCAGGATGGATCCGCATGTCGTAATATCATCATCATAAAACACAGTGTACTTGGTCGTCCTGACTTTCTGCATCCAGAAGCTGCGGCTACAAGCAAGGGGGCACTGCAAGGCGTTTGCGCCGCAGGGATTTTTGCGATGGACCGGTCTTCTTCACATCCTCTGATCGGCATCAGTAACTGCGGCGGTCAGAGCAGAGAAAAATCATCTTTTTGGCATCTTGATCTTTTAACATTTTTTTGCCTCTCTCGACCCCAACCGCATTTTGTCATCAAAGAGGTCTTCAGAAATGGATTATCCACTGTGGTGGGTACACGAGTTGACATTTGGGCTGCTTCATGTTGGACAGATGGCTGATGTTGCTGATGATTGACATTGTGGCCGTGACTGCCACGAAGGACGAGGAGGTAAGCACTGCTAGATGCAGGTTGCATTAACACTGAAGGACAGATTGGGAGATGTTCGTTACTCTAGTTTCACAGGGCCCTGACCCAGCTATGACAGGCCTGTCGGTCCTGCAACTGACGATCCGATGGCATGCGTGTTGTCGCCAACACTGGAAGGAGCACCTTCTCTCGTTACTCTATACCTCCATGTGCTACCACCCTCTTTGCTCGCTTCCCACATGCATTTAGCTCGTTGTCAGGAAAATTAATAAATTTGAGAAGGTATGGAATAGTTTTGGAAAGTCTCTTATTAAAGGGCAAATCACAGCTATTCTAAAATCCCTCCTAATCAAAACAAATTTAGCTGGATTCAATTTAACTGCAAAAGGTGTCTTTCAACAAATCTGGACTGGGAAAAAGTCCAAAAAAACAAGTATTGTTATGTTTTGGTATATAAAACGTATTTTTGCACCTTTCAATTCACCTGTGGTGGAATATAGTACATTGCTGTTTTATGATTTACATAGATGCTGCGTCAATGAACAGATGCTGGGTGCGCAAAAAGTCAAAAAATAAGTTAACTGTTTGTTTTGATATTAATAAACGGTTTATTTTTTGCACCTTTCAAATTCACTGTGGTGATTTTAGAATGTGTTTTAAGATTTACTGTAGATGCTGCGTCTAGGACAGTTGCTGGGTGCGCAAAAAGTACAAATAAACCCCACCCCCCCACGTAACTGTTATGTTTTGATATAATATACGGTATTTTTTGCACCTTTCAATTCACCTGTGGTGGGAATATAGGATTTGCTGTTTTAAGATTTGCGTAGATGCTGCGTCAATGAACAGTGCCTGGGTCGCAAAAGTAATTAAACACGTAACTGTTATGGTTTTGATATAATAAACTGTATTTTTTGCAACTTTCATTTCCCTTGTCGGTGAATATAGATTTGCTGTTTTAAGTTTACAGTAGATGCTGCATCAATGAAACAGTGCTGGGTGCGCAAAAGTCAAGAAACACGTAAAACTGTTATGTTTTGATATAATAACCGGCTATTTTTTGCAACTTTCAATTCACCTGTGGTGAATTAGAATTGACTGTTTAAGATTTACGCTAGATGCTGCATTCAATGAAACAGCAATGCTGGGTGCGCATAAAGTCATAAAATACGTAATGTTATGTTTGATATAATTAACGGTATTTTTTGCACCTTTAAATTACACTGTGGGAATATTGAATTGCTGGTTTTAAGATTTACGTAGATGCTGCGTAAATTGAACAGTGCTGGGTGCGCAAACAGTCAAAAAAACTGTAACTGTAATGTTTTGATATAATAACGGTATTTTTTTGCACCTTTCAATTCATCTGTGGTGAATACTAGAATTGCTGTTTTAAGATTTGCGTAGATGCTGCGTAAATGAAACAGTGCTGGGTGCGCAAAAGTCAAAAAACACGTAAACTGTTATGTTTTGATATAATTAACGGTATTTTTTGCACCTTTCATTTCACCTGTGGTTGAATATAGAATTGCTCGTTTTAAGATTTTAGTAGATGCTGCATCAATGAAACAGTGTGGGTCGCAAAAGTTCAAAAAAACACGTAACTGTTATGTTTGATATAATAAACGGTATTTTTTCGCACCTTTTCAATTCACCTGTGGTGAATATAGAATTTGCCTGTTTAAGATTTACGTAGCATGCTGCGTCATGAACAGTTGCTGGGTGCGCAAAGTCAAAAAAACACGTAAACTGTTATGTTTTGATATAATAAACGGTATTTTTTGCACTTTCAATTCACCTGTGGTGAATATAGGAATTGCTGTTTTAATATTTACGTAGTTGCTGCGTAAATGAACAGTGTGGAAAGTGCGCAAAAGTTCACAACAAAACACGTAACTGTTATGTTATGATATAATAAACGGTATTTTTTGCACCTTTTTCAATTCACCTGTGGTGAATATAGAATTTGCTGTTTTAACGATTTATGTAGTGCTGCGTCAATGAACAGTTCTGGTGTGCGCAAAATGTCAAAAAACACGTAACTGTTATGTTTTGATATAATAAACGGAATTTTTTGCACCTTTCAATTTCACCTGTGGTGAATTTAGAATTTGCTGTTTTTTGATTTACGTTAGAATGCTGCGTCAATGAACAGTGCTGGGTGCGCAAAAGTCAAAAAACACGAGAATGTTATGTTTTTGATATAATAATCGGATTTTTTTGCCACACTTTAAATTCACCTGTGGTGAAGATTAGAATTGCTGTTTTTAAGATTTACTTAGATGCGCGTCAATGAACAGTGCTGGTGCGCATAAAGTCAAAAAACACGTATCTGTTATGTTTTGATATAATAAACCGGTATTATTTGCACCTTTCAATTCACACTGTGGTGATTATAGAAATTGCTGTTATAATTTACGTAGATGTTGCTCAATGAAACAGTGCTGGGTTGCGCAAAAGTCAAAAAACACGTAACTGTTATGTTTTGATATATAAACGAAAAATTACAAAAGGTATTTGTTGCACCTTTCAATTCACCTGTGGTGATATAGAATTGATGTTTTAAGATTTATGTTGATGCTGCGTCAATGAACAGGTGGGTGCGCAAAAGTCAAAAAACACGTAAACTGTATGTTTTGATATAATAAACCGGTATTTTTTGCACCTTTCATTCCAACTGTGGTGAATATAGGAATTGCTGTTTTAAGATTTACGTAGATGCTGCGTCAATGAACAGTGCTGGGTCCGCAAAAGTCAAAAAACACGTAACTGTGAGGCTTTCGTACGATACACGGTATTTTTGCAACAAACAAACCTTGTGCTGACTACAAGATTGCTGGTTTGTAATTTAAGTGCCATGTGAGGATATATCAACAGTCACATGTGTAATGGGTAAAATTGAAACACCTATCTGAAAGTATACTGATAATAAAAGTGGTGTTTTGCAGCTAACAAAGAGACTGCAGTTACTAGATGATGTTATCCAAATATAAGTTCAGGCTGCCCAATATTCCAGGAAAATATTTCAATAGCAACACTGTTAATAATAAAGATATTCCACTACAATGTCTACCACTAAGTCTTGTGAACTTTATCCAGTGTTCTTTATGATGAGCTTGTCTGTGTTCGCCCCGGCGGCCCCCCCCCCACCTCCCCGCTCCACCGCCGTGAATTTACAGCGGTAGATGCTGCTATTAAAATTCTCTAGCTAACTACATAAAATGTTCATAATCTCTAATCTAACTAAAATTGGAAGGATCACAGCTAATAAGTAGAGGTGTCTCTGTGCAGAATAGGTCTAATTTGCTAAGACATGTTTGGCCACAGGAGTAAGCAGGCCTATCCCTCATCGAGACTGCTGTGAGGACAATGATGATGAACAGGAAACAGCTGTTCTATGTAAAACGATGTCATGTGATTTTTCCAGCCAAATCGAACCATAAACATCCCAGTCATGACGTCGCACACACATCTCACCCTTCTCTATTCTTGTAATTCATTTGCTGGACGCCAACACTTACAGGAAGCGACGAAAAGGCGCGATCTTAATAGATGATGCACAGATTTTAACCTTAATTATCGCATGATCTGGAAATTTCGATCACCATAAAAACCTTGCCGATTTCAACTTTGTCGATAAAAATCGCTCAACACTAAATATGGACCTTAGATCCTCAGAACCCGCAATCTAAGTCTTCGATATGTCTATTGGTGTCACGAATCACTCGAGTTTGGGTGGATATTTGTTGGTGGAGTTCAGAAATATAATTTTAGTTTTTACAATACTGGGCATCTTCCAGGGGGGGGTCCCTCTACACGGTCCACAATATCACTTTAGGATCACTCACCCAACTCATGTCCGTTGCTATTTCCTTTCTACCGCCATACTTTTTACTTCGACCACCAAGTTTTTAAAATCGTTTTTTGTCGGCAAGTGGCTAATTATTCCTTCCAATCTGGGATAGGGAGTGCCGATGCTGACTCTTGATCCGGGGCATCCATCAATGATTCAGATGATGAACGCCAATGGTTGTCTGGTGACGCATGGCTTTGAGACAGTGGAGTTGGATTCATTGCGTCCTCTGGCGGATCAGCCCAGGTTTGGGCACGAGTGTTAGCTGCTCCCCCTGTTTTTTTTCTGATTCCCAGGTGTTCTCTGCGCTTTAGATGGCATAGTGCAATAGAGAGGTGTAGTAATTAGTGTTGAGTGATTACGTTGGCTATCGACATCGGTCGATGGTCGATAGTCCGCCATCATCGACAAGATATTCGATGGTCGATGATAGATGATCGCCGATGACCATTAAAGTTATGGGAGAGCAAACAACACCTTCATTCTTACAACCAAACAGGGCTGGAGATGCTGGAATTTAAATCACAACAGTCAAAAGATACGTGCAACATCTTAGGAACGCATTGTAGGTTCTAAAAGCCAAAGAAAAAAAACTCACTGACCCATTCACTATCCCTGTCTTGCACCACAGCATGACCCTTAAACCTGCATGGACCGACAAATTAAAAAAGTGCCAGAAGGGCAGTAGATTTGAACCATCATTTTACCTTGAATGGGACATTGAATATCTGTCGTGGAAAGCTAGCTGAGCCCCAAACCCTGCATGACCCAGATTAAAAAGTGCAGAAAAAGGAGTTCTTTTCAACTCCATTTTAGTTGAACTGGAAATTAACTCTATCTGTCCTGTACAGCCAGTATGACCATTAAACCTGTCTGAACCACTGATTTAAAAGTGCTGGGAAAAAGGAGTCTTTCAACACACCATTTTAGTTGACTGGAACATGACTATACCTGTCCTGGACTGCAGTATGCCATTACCCCTGTCTGATCAGCCCCAAATTAAAAGTGCCGGGACAAAGGAGTCTTTGAACACAATTTTAGTTGAACTGGACATTTGACGTATACTGTTCCTGGGCCGCAGTATGGACCATTAAACTGTTGGACCCCAATTAAAAAGCCCCCCCCCCCCCCCCACCCCCCCCCCCCCGGGCCCCCCCCCCCCCCCCCCCGCCCCCCCCCCCCCCCCCCCCCCCCCCCCCAAAAACTGACCGGGAAAAAGGAGTCTTGAACCACCATTTTAGTTGAACTGGAACATTGACTATACTGTACTGGGCCACAGATGAGTGCACCAAACCTCCATGACCCCCAAATTAAAGTGTGCTGGCAAAAGGAATCTTCAAACCACCATTTAGTTTCACTGGACATAGGACTATTACCTGTCCTGAGCCACAGCTTGTACACTAAAACGTTTGACCCCAAATTAAAAAGTGCGGAAAAAGTAGTCTTTGACACCATTTTATTGAAGATGGACATAGACTATACCTGTCCTGGGCCACAGCATGACCCTAAAAACTGTTTGACCACAAGATCACAAAGTGCCACTATGCTATTTTGAACAGTGGACTCTTATTTTAGTATATATTTTGGTAACTGACATTTGTTTACAGTATTTATTTAGGGAGTTTTTTATTATAGTTTTACATTATTAACCATTTTGCTTTTTTTTTCAAGTGTGTTTAACATACAACATACACCCCCCCTGCAGTTTTTAAAGGTATTTTTTACACGTGTAGATGTGTTAATTCATCCGCACACCCAGAAGTAAATCCCAAATAGTCCAAATCATCCCCCAAAACACATTCTTAGTTGAGAAGACATTTGCCCTCCTGGCTTCTGAGACTGATTCAGCCAATCAATTCAATGGATTCATTTTCCTCCAAATCCTTCTTCATTGATTAGGGACAGACCCCTGGAAAATCAAATGATGCGCCCCCCATAGTGACTCCCGCCCCAGAAAATTTTAAGCCCAAATTTGGGCAATTTTTTGTCCGGGCCCCCCTGGCCCCCCATTTTGACACTAAACCTCACAGAAATCACCTTTTTCAAAATCTGATTTTTTAGAGAAATTGAAGCTCTCCTGATTGCCCCTAACGGTGAGAGCCAGTGCGGGCCGTCAGCCATCTGTTAACACGGGGTTCAGGCTGCCAGGGCCAGACTTACACCCTATCTGAAACACCTATCTGAAATGTAATATGGAAAAATAAAAGGTATTTTTGGCACCTATCAATTCACCTGTCGTGACTACAAATTGCTGTATTAAAATTTTAACTGCAAAGTAGATTTTATCAACAAAGCTTGACTGACCAAAATGAAAAAAACACCCTGTCTGAAATGTATACGGATAATATAAGGTATTTTTTTGGCACCTATCAATTCACACTGTGGTGACTACAAAAATTGCTGTATTCAAATTTAACTGCAAAGTAGATTTTATCAACAAAGCTTGACGGGACCAAAAGTGAAAAAAACACCTGTTTTGAAATGTATATGGATATTAAAAGGTATTTTTGGCACCAAATCAGTACCCTGTGGTGAATACAAAGTTGCGGGATTCAAATTTAACTTGCAAGGTGCTCTATCAACAAAGCTTGACTGACCAAAAGTGAAAAAAACACCTGTCTGAAATGTATACGGGATAATAAAAGGTATTTTTGGCACCTTTCAATTCACCTGTGGTGACTACAAAATTGCTGTATTCACATTTAAGTGCAAGGTGCCTCAATGAACAAAGCTGTAGTGCGCCCAAGTGAAAAAAACACGTATCTGTAATGTATTCGGATAATAAAAGGTATTTTTTTGGCACCTATCAATCCACCTGTGGGGAATACACAAGGGCTGTATTCAAATTTAACTTAAAAAGTAGATCTATCAACAAAGCTGGCCTGACCAAAGTGAAAAAACACGTATTTTTAAATGTATTGGGAAATAAAAAAAGGTATTTTTGCCCCCTTTCAATTTACCTGTGGTGACTACAAAATTGCTGTATTCACCTTTAACTGCAAAGTAGATCTATCAAAAAAGCTGGCCTGCGCCAAAGTGAAAAAAAAACACGTATCTGAAATGTATCGGATAATAAAGGATTTTTGGCACCTTTCAATTCACCTGTGGTGACTACAAAATTGCTGTATTCACATTTAAGTGCAAGGTGCCTTAAGGGAACAAAGCTGTAGTGCGCCAAAGTGAAAAAAATCGTATCTGAAATGTATTCGGATAAAAAAAGGGTATTTTTTGGCACCTTTTCAATTCACCTGTGGTGACTACAAAATTGCTGTATTCACATTTAAGTGCAAAGTGCCCAATGAACAAAGCTGTACTGCGCCAAAGTGAAAAAACACTTATCTGAAATGTTATTGGGTATAATAAAAGGTATTTTTTGGCACCTACCCAACCTGTGCTGACTACAAAATTGCTGGAATCTAATTTAACTGCAAGGTGGCTATATCAACAAAGCTGGAATGGGCAAAATTGAAAAAGAACACCTATCTGGAATGTATACTGATAATAAAAGTGGAGTATTGCACCTAACAAAGAGACCTGCAGTTACTAGAAAAGATGTGTTTCCTAATATAAGATCAGGCTCCCCAATATCCCTGAACTATTTCAATAGAAAACTGTTAATAAATAAAGCTATTGCAGTGCAATTCTCCCACTAAGTCTTGGTGAACTATATCCAGTATTCTTTATAGAGCTTGTATGTTTTCGCCCGCGGCCCCCCCCCCCCCCACTCACACCCATGACTTTACAGCGGTAGATGCTCCTTTAAAATTCTCTACCTAACTACATAAAATCTTCAAATCTCTGATCTAAGTTGTAAGGATCACAGCTAACAGTAAGCTTTCTCTGTGAAGAAATAAAATAATTTCGCTGAGCTCTTTGGACACAGGCAGAGCCCACGTCCTACTGCTTGAGACGCTGAGAGACACTGATCATGAACGGGAAGGGCTGTTCTATGTAAAACTAGGTCATGTGTTTTTTTCCAGCCAATCGCAACCATCCCACAGCCCAGTCATGACGTCCCACACACATCTCCCCCTGCTCTATTTCTGTATGCTGATTTGCTGGCCGCCAAAATGAAAAGGAAGCGCCGAAAATGGCGCGATATTAATAGATGATGCACAGATTTTTAACCTAAATTATCGCGTGATCTAAAAATTTCAATCAACATAAAAACTGTGCCGATTTCAACTTTGTCGATAAATATCGCTCAACAGTAGTGGTAATAGCAAGGGGTATTTGAAAGGTGCAGTAATCTAATGGACTGTGTTCAGTCTGTGGTTCAGATCGCAGGGAATCAGATGATATGTCAGATGATGAGAGCTCAAAGTTCACCATACATTCAGCGATATTTGTTTGTTTAGTGGGGTTATATGCGGGTGTCGGGGGTCGTTTACCAACATTGGGGGGTCACCCGTTTGCCCCAGTATTCCAAATCACGATCAGGGGAACATGTATCGGCCGATTAGAAACTGAGGGCAGGACACAAAGTTCTGGATCAAATTTCATTCATGTTCCAACAGTTCTGCCAAAGACAAACCTTACACACATATTTGTATATCTCTAATCAAAACAAACCACGGCGCAAAAGAGGAGAGAGGAACGGATTATTGTCCATATTTAGGCACTGTTTAAGTACATTTTATTGGTCCACGTTGTCTCTGGGGAAAAAGCCTCTGGGATTGCATCAGCCAAAACTCAGTCAATCCCGTAAAACGAAACTTCAGAAAGGGAGACATAGCTGGAGGGTCACATCTTGAGGAAACAGATAACAAGTGGTCACATCCTGAGCCATCTTAGCTTCTTCATAATTGCTGCATCATCTCCACAAAAAAGGATTTTGCTCAACGAAATGCCTTAAAAAAAAGCTTTTTT
>JAODAL010036406.1:0-41721 GCA_025379985.1 Phyllomedusa bahiana
TGGGGACAAGGTCTTCAAAAGGAACAGAACAGATACTAAATAGGAGATGTTTAAAAGTATCTTCAACACTCACTATGAAAGGTACTTACCTAATGGAAATAAAATAATAAGAAACAAAAAAAAACAATGTGGATCAAGAAAGATGTAAGTGAGGCAATAAATAGCTTTTAAGCTACTCAAACAGGAGGGCAGTGAAGAGGCACTAAAAAACTATAAGGAAAAAATAAATAGAAAAAAAGGAAAAAGCAGCAAAGTGGAGACAGGAAATATTGCCAGAAGTAAAACAACCCCAAAATATTTTACTATTATGAAAATAAAAAGATTTAAACGAAAATTTTGGGCCATTTACAAGTAAGAGAATCCCCTCCCACCCATTTATTGGGAAAACACCATGTTTTAAAGGTTGGCCCCCCTTTTCCCTTCAAAAACTCCCTAAAATTTTTTTTTGGGCATAATTCAAAAAGGGGTGTGGAGCACCCTAAGATTTTGGTCCTATTGACATGATGGCATACACAGTTGCCGCGATTTGCGGCTGCACACCCATGATGCGAATTCCGTTCCCCCACACCCAAAGATGCTTTTGGTTTTGAGAACTGGTGACTGGGGGCCTTTGAGTGGAACTCTTGTCATTTCAAAAACCGTCTGAATGTTTAGCTTTATGCAGGGCGTTATCTGCTGAAAGTAGCCATCAGATTTTGGGGTACTTTGGGTAAAAAGGGAGGGAAAAGGGTCGCAAAAATATCAGGTAGGCTTGGCGTTGAAAATGCTAAATTTTGGCCCCAAGGGGGCCCAAAGGTCCCAAGAAAAAAACCCCCAACCATGACACCACCCCCCACCACCTGAACCTTTGATAAAGGCAGGGGGATCCATGCTTTCATGTTTTGACCCCAAATTCTGCCCCACCACCGAATGTCGCAGCAGAAATCGAGATCATCAACCAGGAACTTTTTTCCCAATTTTCTATGCCCAAATTTCGATGAGTTGGAAAATGGACCCTCAGTTTCCTGTTTTCTGAAAGGGGGGCACCCGGTGTGTCTTCTGCTGTGTCCCCATCCCCTTTAAAAGTTCCCCGTACTGGCGTTCAGAGATGCTCTTTGCCTTGGTTGTAAGGTGGCTATTTGAGCACTGTTGCCTTTTCTATCAGCTCAAACCCATCTGCCCATTCTCCTTTTGGCCTTGCATCAAAAAGGGCATTTCCGCCACGGGACTGCCGCCACGGGATGTTTTTTTTTTTTTTGGGACCATTCTCTTAAACCTGAGATGGTTGTGCTGAAAATCCCGGGAGTCACAGTTCTGAAATACTAACCAGCCCTTCTGGCCCCAAACAACCACCCACGTTAAAAGGGACTCAAATCCTTTCTTCCCCATACTGATGCTTTGGTTTTAAAAATGCAGGAGATGTCTTACCCTGTCTCATGCCCCAAAAGCACTGATTGCCGCCTGTGTGGTGATTAAAATTAAGTGTTAACAGCAGTTGGAAAATGTATAAAAAGTGGCCGGGGGGTTATTGTAGAGGGGATGGGGGATGTAATCTATTAAACATTGTTTTATCCACCGTATTTACAGAGAAAAATGACATTCTTGTTGATGTGGAGAGGGATAAGGTAATCTTTACCTAAGATGTTTCCCCTCAACTCATGAAGAAAGGGAAACGCTTTAAGAACAACATGACACATAGTATTAGGAGAAGATGCTCCAGAATTGTTATTTCACGAGAACACAACCAAAAAAACCCAAAACACCAGTCCTGAGGGGAACAACCCCATTCCAATGGATTTTAAATAAGTGAAGAAAGTTCTTATTTTTATTTTTTGGGGCGTATAAAAATGGGTTATTTCCAAAGCCCGGCATGGCACATAGTGAAAATTTATGTGATGTCACAAATTGAACCTGGAAACTATAGGGTGTAAATTTACCTTGTTAAAATAAAATTTTTTGAGGGTTTTCAAGAGGCCATTTGGAAAAAAATTGAAATAAAAGTATAACCACTTTAGCATGATTTGAAGGATGGTTTCTTTCCCCTCATTATTATTCTCTTCTTAATTCTAGATTGGATTGGGGTGAATCATTAGCTGTCATATATCTTGATTTCTCTAAAACTTGCCCCTAAAGGGTTTTTAATAATTCCCCAGAGGGGGGGAAAAAGTTTTAAACGGTTAAGTAAAATAGTTAGTGATAAAAAAAAACAACAAAGGGTGGTGATTAATGATACATACTCAGACTGCATTCCTGTTACCGGTGGGATACCATAGAACTCAGTATCAGGCACTATTCTCTCTATTATAGTTATTAACGGGGTTGTCTCACCACACTGTTTCAGAGCCAAAAGGAGATTCAGATTCATGCATGCATGCGGTCTCCTCCTGGTCAGGCTGTGGCTGCTTCTATGGAAGTGTTTAGTTTATAAACTCTGCATTCACAGCTCTTCTAAAAGCACTGACATGAGAGCAGGAGATGTTATCTATAAATGCAGAGCTAAAAGTAAACAGCGAAAGGAGACTGATTACTTGTTTGAGATAACACACTCTGCTCTTAAGCTGGTGGGAGCCCGATCTGTCTTCATCCCTGCTATCAGGTAAGACAAAGCATAGAGAGAAGGGGAGATCAGGATGGTAACTTAGAGAAACCTGTATGCACTCAGAGATGATAAATTATCTAAATTATCTCCTCGACAAAGCCAAAAAATAAAGCAATATATTTGGAAAAACTCTTCAATTACTAGTCATCACATGTTTAAAGCTAATCTTTGCAGTGAGACAACTCCTTTAATGAACTTAAAGAGGGATTGCACAGTAGAATATCAATCTTTGTATTAAGCTGTGTGAAGTAATTAACACAACAGAGGATACTATGCCTTTACAGAAATGGATAAATGCACATGGGAATCAAAAATTAATGGCATGATTACTTATTAAATGGGTAAGACTGACATTTAAATGGACTTGGGAATCTTAGTGGACAGTAAACTTAATTGCAGTAGTAAGTGTCAGGCAGCAGCTGCCAAGGCAAGTAAGATTGATAAGGAAATACTAATTATGAATTTCCAGGACTAAATTACACACCATCTGTAACTGTATTTTAATTTCTATAGTGCTGTAAGCATATATACATGATATGAAATGCTTTGAAATATACCTTGAGAAACTGTTGCCTCACATTTCGATAAAATATGTTTTTAAACTACGCTGTGAGAAGATGGCAACGGGCTGACTGCCAACTTAAATGACTTCACAAAAATATAGAAGTTAGGAGTCTCCAGCACAAAAAATATACAGAGTACCCATCTTTTAGTTTTTAGTGCCAGCTGGGTGCTGCTATAGGTATTGTTTTTTGTTGGAGATTATGCTTTTTTGCATTACAGCCACAACCGTTTGTTCCAGTGTCCGTGTCAGTTGTGAATGGATGTACTGGCTAATTTTTGGTTTTATTTGTATTGTGCATTTGGAGAAGTATCTGTCACCAGACAGCATGAAGCCTTATAATCAGTTTGAATGGAGCCTGTTACTCGAAATTCATGGAGGCTTTGGCCCAGAGGAGAGGCAATTCTAGAGATAGGAACCCATCTAATAAGGTTACCTTGATGTGGTAAGTGGGCATACACAATTTGATAAAAGTGTGCTCTCTAATCCTTAATTTTATACATGTAGAAAATATAGCAGTAATGCAGTTTAAATGTTCCATGAATTCAGAGTCTGTGTGAGTACTAGTGCCAGCTGGTACAGCTGTATGTATTTTCCTTCTCCTTTTGTTGGAGAATTGGCTTTTTGCATTATAGTCACAATGGCCTGCATAAGTGTCTGTGTCAGTCAGGAATGGAAGTGCTGGTAGATTTGTATCTTTTTTGTTATTGTAACACTGACTGTCCATTATATTATGTTATACTGGGACATAAAAAGAAGCTTATTTCCAATTGTTTAATAAAAAAATTCTTCCTAAAATAATATAATTAATATATTATATATAATTAATTAAATTTCTATTCCTTTCACAAAAAATGCATAAAAGCTAATCAATTAATTATTTTTACCTTAGAGAAGTAAGCACAAAGGGGCACAGTTATTATAGTGGTTGTGCCAGAAGTGTGTTAAAAAAATGCACCAAAATCTGGTGCTTTTGGTGCAGACAAGGTTATTATTATTTGGTTTAGACAAATTTTGCAGCTCATCCAAGGAAAGGGGTGCAGCTTGTCTGAAAGTGGGTATGGCTCCTAGGGTATCGGGTGTGGCCTAAGTATGACAATGTGTGCTAAAATTGTACCAAAGCATATCATTTTTCATGTAAAATAATCCAATTTCCAAGTTGGCCTAGAAAGATGCACCAAAATTATCAAACAGCATGAGCCACTGTTAAATTTGGAACATCCTTAGACTGCATAGTCTAAGTTTATACTGTATAACATTTAGACATTAATAGTAAATCTGCCACAGTGGTTCACCCAACATTATGCAGTAAGCCTTCTCCACTTATTTTTCACCTCATTCTTTGACACGTGTATCATGTGTGGTTAATGTCCGAAATTTTATGTTTTGAGTGCTAGCACAATCTGCAGAGCTCCAATTTAAAAGGATAAATTAATTTAATCTCAAACAAATTGTGCATATGTAAGATTATAGTATGAGTTATTCTGTTCTTAAGAAAAAAAAGTGTATATGTATATTACCGAAAAATTTTCATTTGTAAAAAAAAAAATCATGTATGTTAGAGAAAATGTAAAAAGAAAAATATAAAATTACTGATAAGATGTCATTTAAAAAAAGACCTAATCACTTTGTATAATGGGAATGATTATATATTGGGCTACAGGATGGTAAAGCTGTGACATTCAGTTCTTTTCAGTTCTGATTATACAAGACAAATGTATCCCAAGAATAAAATATGTTAGATTGTTCTCCAGAGACTTTGCAGTTATGCAACTTTATATTCTCAGTGGGACTTATTTTAAGAATAAAGGTGCTGTTTATATAATGTGGATGCTCAAGAGCAGACAGGAAAATTCATAGCTGTTATTTCTTATACTCCGATGCTGACCTTGAAATTATTCCAGTACCTGTAAAAAGAAGCTCAATTTAGTCAGTGGCAGCTGGTGATGTATTTTAAATAGACATCTGCACCGATTTAAATAAACATACATTTATAGTATTAGTTAACATATCCAAGCAACTGATCTCAGCAAACATATTTTTTAATAGTGTGTAGGAAAAATCTGAAGATTAAAGAATTTTGTTAGGAAAATTAGATTGCTGAAATACTTAGCCTCCACTTTTCTGATAGATGGACAATAAAAAAAAATCATATTTTAGAACTAGTAATTGAATAGCAAAATGAAACAAATACAAATAAGTTTGTTTTAGCATTATATGACATGAAAGAACCGGTGTTAATTGTAAAAGTATTTAAAATAAATATAAAAAGGGTTTTCTCACCACCCTGATTAGCTTTAAACATGTAGGCAAGAGTAAATAAAGACTATTACTAAATACATTGCTGTTTTAATTTTGCTTTATTAAGGAGATACAGGAATTTTATTTCCTGCTTGTTTACACAAGCTTTTCTAGATAACCGATCACATCTCTCATTGCTCCAGCAGCCCTGTCTGACCATGGCGATCTTACTCCCTGCTGTGTCTCATCAGGAACATGTTTATCTAACTTACTGACAAACTTTAGACCTTTAGAGTTCTGTATCCTTGTGCACTGCAGCTTACAAACCTCCAGCACTGCAGCTTAAATGTCCCTCTCATGTCCCATTCATTTGTACTATTGACTTAAGCAAAGTTTGTTGAAAATACAGTACCTCTTTTGGTACTGTAAGTTCCAAGATTGCCCCTCCATGGATCACATTTGTTTTTCTTGCACATCCCATAGATGCTTCATCAGATTGAAATCTTGAGAATTGGAGGCCAAATCAACACCTTGAACTCTTTGATATTATCCTCCAATCCATGCAAGAATAATTTCTGAAGTGTAGAAGAATACATTATTCTGTGAAAAGAGGTCACTTACATTATGAAATATCATTGCCTTGAATGGGTATATTTGGTCAGCAAAAATGTTTAGATACGTGGTCAAAGTAACATCTACTTGAATGCCAGCACCCCAAGTTTCCAGCAGAACATTAGTCAAATCCTCACACTGCCTATGCTGTCTTGCCTTTGTCTACTGGTTTATCCAGTGGTCATGTGTTCCCGACAAGTGTTCCATATGCACCTGGCCATTCACGTTATATAAAAAATGGGATTTATCAGACCAGCCTAATTCTTCCTTTGCTCCATTATTCAGTTCTGATGCTCCTGTGTCCATTTTAGATGCTTTTGGAACAATAACCTTATATGCAGCATTTTGATTCACTAATGGCAACATGTATGAAAGGGGCTGCATCAGTTTATGCTTTGAGGGAAAAAAAAAAACCTTTTGTAGCCTTTGATAAGTTCCTCCTTTTGGAGATTCTCTAGTTGCTGAGTGAATCCCAATTGTTATGGCTCCAGACCCCGGATGCCTGGGCCTGCTACCACCTCTATCAGATATAGATACGATAAGTCAGTATCCACATAAGACAGGTTGAGCGCTTGAACAAAGAAGAAGTATTTATTAATACAGCAGTGAGTTTATATAAGTTTGGTTATAAGCGATGACTGACATGCGCAGTCATCCGGAGCACAAACTTTTACAGGTCACATTTAGAGATAACATACATAGAGTTCCGTTATAATTTCAAGGTCCTGAAGCAAAGGCAATAGATGTATGAACAGTTGTACACCAAAATCTGGTGCATTGTGTGACAGACCTGAAACTTTTGAATGCGCCAATTTTATGGGGATGTGTGAGATTTTTACAATTAGACATATTTATGGCTGTGTTATGCCAAAATGTGGCATAAAACTGTTGTAACAAACCAGACCAATTTAAAAGTGTTATGGCTGAGCCCAAAGTTGTAGTAGACGAACTGTAATTGCCAATAGGCAAAAAAAAAAGAATTCTATTCCAACTAATACTCCTGCAATAAATACTAACTTATGATAATTATAAAACTATATAAGATTATGTCACAAATATAAAAATAAATAATTAAAGATTTATATAAAATTATATAATATAAAATACACCATCTACGATAACTCACGTTCTCAATTGGGTATTTACAGAGATATCACAGCATTATCAGTGATTACATATGTTATACAGCAGGTTTTTACTTCAGAAAAAAAAGAGGTGATGTCAATTCCTGAGGCAGATTCAGCGCTGAATCAACCCTAAATCAGTCCACGGAATGCCCATATTGAAAATTTGCTTCTAAATTCAGGGTTAAATCCATACTGACAATTGAAGATATGCATCTAAAGTCAGGGCTGATTTATTGTGGATTTTACATGAGGCTGAATCAGTGCTGAAATGTTCAGCCATGAAAATCAGGCATGTGACATACCCTTAATAATAAACTAATTGAACCTTGCCAGGTATTTTATGGCACTCTATTATTGATAATAAATGATTCTGTGAATTCTCCGTGGGGTTGAATCCTGTGCAACATGCTACAATGTGTCTTGGCAGCATGTGTTTCTCTTATTAGATGCTTCCTCTCATGACAAATCCAACTCTGCTAGCTTACATATATAGACAGGCATCCTGCCTGAACAGTTTCACTGTTTTCTTACAATCCCTCCACCACTGTCCCTGTAACAGGCTCAGCTACAAATAGGAGCTAGCAGAGAAAAATGTAGGTCACTGCTATGGACCTGCCCATACTCTGAACAGAAAGTGTGAGCCTGAAGAGGCTTTAAAGGAGTTGTCTCATTACGAGCTTTCAGCCTGTCAGTGTCCCTGGTAAGTTGAACTGAGGGGCGTGCTAGCTTGTCTGTCTCTTCTGCTCCCTCTCCCCCCTCCCATCAGCACACAGGCAGCTACGTAACTTCTATACAGGGGGGGGGGGGGGGGGGGGTTTGCTCTCAGAGTTCACCCTGTGTGTGCCTGCCTAGGGCTGTTGCAGGGGAGGCTGATCTATGAGTGTATAGAGGAAGGTGAAGTGGTGTGCTAAGAGAGCAGCGGGGATTCATGTGTTCCCATATCCCCTGCTTAGCTTACAAGTCTCCACATCTCCCCCGCAACAACAAGGCAGTGTTACTATACTCAGGGTGTCTCACTAATACTGGAGAACATAAAGTATTCACATGCCGATCCTATAGTATTAGTATAGTCACAGTTCCAAAGACATATCATGATTATAGTAACAGACAGGGTCACTGCTGTCCACATCCCTTCTGTGTAGAGAGCAGGAGGAAGCAGCACACACAGGGTTAATCCAGAAGTAAGGGCACAGATGCCAGTCCTCCTCCCCCTCCAGAAGCATTCTGTGCGGGAGGGGCTCTCTGCTCCGACCTTTTCTTCAAAGGTGAAAGAGTCATTCAGACCTGACAGCCAGTAAGATAAGGATCAACAGGTCGGCTGCTATAGAGATTTGAGAAGCTGATGTAGTAATTTCTAACAGGCTAACTCAAAATCAGTAGGACATTGTAAAGAAACATATATTCAAAGCTGCTTGTTTTTTAAAGATCTTTAAATTAAAACCCAATCATTGTAGCGAGACAACCCCTTTAAAGAGTGAAAACAGCCAGACAGACCCTTTCCTTTGCATATTTTCAATCACAATCCTCTATAATTTTGTTAAGCTAAATCTGTTATGACACTTCTTTACCTGGGATAAAAGAACTGACCTCTGAAGTTTTGGTTAAAAGTGATGAGGGGCTCATTGTAACACCATTTTGATTGAAATCCCAATTACTAAAAGAGTTAGTACTCAAAAGTGTTACAAATTGAGCGCTCTGACCTGTCTGCCAGCCCTTCTCATTTACCTGACTCTGCTCCTGCGCAGCTCCCACCTCCTGTTCAGTGTCTGTGCAAGCATCGCCGCTCTCTAGGGCGTGTGTGCGCCGGCTCGCTGAGATTTAAAGGGTCAGCGCGATGGTGATTGGATAATCACTGCGCTCTCCCCTTTATTTTCTGGACAGCGGTTATAATTGCCACCAGGCCGCTGAGCCAGGGGGGCACACAGACCCCCTCACCACACAGCTGCATCGCTGGGTCACACAGTCCCAGAGTTAGTAGCTGCTGCAGTATAAGTAGCGCGGTGTGGTAAAATCATCCCGCCGCCTAAGCCACTGTCTGCACTAGGCCCCCACTGCCTGTCCAAAACAAGCAGCGGATCTCTCTGGAGGAGGTGTATTCACAGGCACAGGAAGCGGTGGGGCGCTTCCGTCTCTCAGAGCAAACATGGTGGAACATCAATGCACTGCTCCGACTACCATGCGGTAGCCATCACCCAACGCGTGCCGTCCTCACCCTTCTGCCAGTACAGCGATCAGGACTTATATATCTGAAAGATGAAGTGTATATATATATATATATAATATATATATATATATATATATATACATAAATCTTTCAGATTGGCCAGTGTGGCAGGCACACTCTGGGACGCTTAGTGTACCACACTAGTCATGCTTTAAGTTTTACTGTGGTATGCTGGTCTGTTTGTTCTGATCCTGTAATTTTGACCCTTTAGATGCTGCGGTACAACAGGCAGTGGCTGCGCACTGTTCCAGTCCACTGCCACGGGATCACGGGGTGCCAAGTTGTAGTCATGACAAACATAGGCCTAATGAGGACCTCCATGGATGCCCAAAAATTTACAAGCAATCGCACCCCATTTTTCTTGCATGCGAAAAACCGTTTAAGAAATAATTTCCCGCAGTGCGCTATACCGTAGTCATCCCTCATACCAAGTAGGGAATCTGTTGTTAAAAAGTATTGGTCCACAGCCTTTGTCTAGGAGTAGAGGGGCACCCGGGCCCATAAGTCTTTAGATACGCCCCTGCTTCTGGCCTTCCTGCCCGTCTCCGACTGGCTTAGCCTTAAAATTCTTTACCACGCTACATTCCCGGCTGTCACTGCAAGCCAGTCATGTCAGGAGTAGGCTCCGGCCGCACACATCTAACCGACCTTGCGGCGGGCTCTGGCAAGGACCATAAGGCTTCATAGACTCAGCTGTCTGACATGGCTTATACCACCACTGGCGGTGGCCCAATGAATCCACTCCTACCCATAGTAAAATTGGTCATGGATTCCACCAGGGTGCCTCTGCCTGACTTCCAAGATGTCACGACAGTTGTGGCCCAGCAAAGCCAGCGTATTGACCAACTGGTTGCCATGATACAGAACCTCACTGCCCATCTACCTCTGTATCACCACCATCTGCTGTGACTCCTGCTAGGCCAGTTGGCCCTTCGCTGCATCTGTCCCTATCACCATGATATGATGGGAATCTGAAGACCTGCAGGGGTGCATCAGCCAGTGCTCCATTCACATGGAGATGATGGAACACATTTCTCATCTGAACTTGGATGGAACAACTAGGCCCTTGTGGCTACCTTCTGGCAAGGCTTCCCTGGGAGAATCAAAGAAGAACTGGTAGGCCGAGGTCTCCCTTCCTTTCTGGATGAGCTTATCTGTTTAATGACCAGAATAGATGTCCGATTCGCTGAGATACAATAAGAGCTCTGCCAGCAACACGAATCTGCCTGGCAATGCAAAGTTCCCCATCTTACTTCTTTGTTTCAAAGATATATCACAGAAAAATGGGACAATTTTTACTCAAAAACACAATAAAGGCCATACAGCTCAAATGGCTGGACTAACAACTGAAACCAGTAGGAGGCAACACAAGCCACTGTGATACTTTGGAAAGATAATTAGGTGCAGGTAATTGTTAAGCAGTAGCTCACACATCCCTCCACTAGGGAGACAATTAGATGATAAAAAACTGCACATTGACTTGATACCTAGTCACACCAGTATGCAGAAAAGCCACAGTATAATACATGGGGAAATGGCACAAATGCAAAAATACCGATAAGACAACCACACACAAACCTTCAATGTATGAGGGGGGTGGTTTCTGGTATTATAATTGCATATAGATAAGGCGAGATAGAGGGGTGCCATTAATGGAGATAGGTGTGGTGCACGATGCTGGCTTACAGCCTATTACGCCACTAGTATTCGATTGGGCGGACTTCACAGCATTTTTTAGATGCCCAACACAATATACAGACACCCTGTGTCCTCAGTACTTTTGGGCAAAAATGGACATACTGGAAAAATATCAAATATGAGGTATTAGTTGATACAGTGGCCACTACATGCAAGCTTGTGAGCTTTTTGGGGTTTGCGAAATATTACCAACACTTCTCCACAATCATGGTACCCAATGTGATGCATACCAAGAAGAACAGCAACCCCAAACTCTGCCGCCAGAACTGGAAGCAGTGTTTACTTCTCTGAAGTCTGCATTTGCCTCTGCACCATCCTGTCTCATCCAAATCCTGAGAAGCCCTTCTTCCTTGAGGTGGACGCTTCTTCTGTGGGAGCCGGGGTGGTTTTCATGCAAAAGACCCCCAAGGGCAAAGCCATCACTTCCATTTTTTCTCTCAGACCTTCTCTCTGCTGAAAGAAATTACATTATCAGAGATCGCAAGTTACTGGCCATTAAGTTGGCCTTGGAAGAATGGCACCATCTGCTAGAAGGAGCTCACCACTCAGTTAATATACACTATGGCCACAAGAGCCTCCTGTATTTTCAGACGGCACAGCACTTGAATGCTCAGCAAGTTAGATGGTCACTCTACTTCTCTCGTTTTGACTTTGTGTTGCTTTTCAGACCAGCAGATAAGAATGTCAAGGCAGATCCTCTTTTTCATGCACCTGATACTATGTGTTTGGATTCAGTTCCTCAGCATACCATCCCTCCTGAATGTCTGATTGCCGCAGCTCCCATTGACCTCCAACATGTTCTGCAGTTAAAAACCTTTGTACCTCCAGCTTTAAGAAAGAAAATCTTGAAGTGGGGACATTGTTCTATTCTGCCTGGGCATCCCAGGATCCAAAAATCTATGTTGCTTATAACTTGTCATTATTGGTGCCCTAATCTTATGTAAGATGTTAAGTACTTTGTTCAATCTTGTACAACTTGTGCCTGTAACAAGACTAGCCAAGTATCGAGGAAGGTTTCCAGGATTACAGCGAAGTCATGAACTAGGAAAACGACTCCAACATCAATTCAACCAAAAGTATAGTTTACTGAATTTGCCGGAAAACCATTTCCAACAAATTCCCTAAAAGCACATGTACAAAGTTGTGACTAAGGCTTCTGTGCTATACAGCGCGCCGCGGGGATTGTGTTCTCCGAATACACAATATATTTACCTACCCCTGGGGTTCGGTAAGGCCGAACACCCTTTACCTTTTAATACCTAACAAGACAAGAACAATTGTATGTGGTGCAGTTCAAAGGCACACTCACGGTGTAGTACAGCAGCTTACAACCCAACTAGCTCTATCTGCTATTCCCAGAAGATATATATAACATACGTATTAATACATGCGTACCGGTTGCAATAGGAACAAAACTATTACAAGCCATCTCCAATGCTCCGAAACAGGAACCGTACTTGAAACGACACTTATGGCCGGACATGAGATCTGTCCTACCTAGGCTAACTACAGGTCTGGAAATAGTTCTAAGTTAGTTGGTGTTCACGCGTTCGACCCGGGTCTACCTTAAGATTGTGGACAGTCACTGCTTTGAGAAGAGGGTCCCTTCTGTTGGTGTCGGATATCCAAATTGCCTCTTGTCAATTCCTTCACAGTGCTTTCTTCACCAACAGCATCAATACAGCCAGCCAAACTCTACTCTCTCAAAGGAACTGATCACAATTCATGGACTCACAGAATAAGGAGAGCTGAACAGAACCACGCTCACCATTTGTCCTCTGCCTGAACCCCAAGACTCATCACTCCTTCTCTCTAAGATGGCTGCTGCTTCCTCAGGTCTCTCTGTCACATGACATGCCTTAGTCTTTATTATGCATAAACCAGATTCTGAAAACAGTGGCATCTTGTGGCCAAACAGCAGAATGCAACAGGATAATTTGCAATCAATTGCATATAGGATTTTACTGGGTAAACACAATGAGGCTGTTCCATTCCACAGGTGAACATTCGTGAACAGCAATTTTCAAGCCCTACCACAGATTCTCAAAGGGATATAGGTCTGGACTTTGACTGGGCCATTTTAACACATGAATATGCTTTGATTTTAACCATTACATTGTAGCTTTGGCTGTATCTTTAGGTATGTGGTACTGTTGGAAGGTGAACATACACCTCAGTCTCAAGTCTTTTGCAGCCTCTAACAGATTTTCCTCTAGGATTACTCTGTATTTAGTTCCATCGTCCATCAACTCTGACACGCGTCCCAGTCCTGGCTGAAGCAAAGCCTCCCCCAGCATGATTCTGCCACCACCATATTTGACAGGGAGGATGGTGCATTCAGGGGAATGTGCAGTGTTGGCTTTCCTCCACAAACGGCGTTTGGCATGTAGGCTAAAAAGTTCAATTTTGGTCTCATCTGAACAGAGCACCTTCTACCACATGCTTGCTGTGTCTCCTACATAACTTTTTGCAAACTGCAGAGGCAACTTTTTACGGCTGACGTTCACAAACGGCTTTCCTCTTGCCAATCTTCCACAAAGGTCAGATTTGTGGAGGACACGACTACTAGTTGTCCTGTGAACAGATTATCTCACCTGAGCTGTGGATCTCTGCAGCTTCTCCAGAGTGAACCTGGGCCTTTTGGCTGCTTCTCTGATTAGTGCTTTACCTGGACGACCATGTCATGGTAGGTTAGTGGTTGAACCATACTCCTTCTGTTTATGGATGATGTATTGAAAAGTATTCTGTGAGATGTTCAGTGCTATTATTTAACCCTGCATGCAATACAGTTTGTCACAACCTTTTCCTTTAGCTGTCTGATGTATTCCTTGGTTTTCATGATGCTGTTTGTTCGCTAATGTTCTCTAACAAACCTCTGAGGCCTTCACAAAACAGCTGTAGTTATACTGAGAATAAATTACATGCAGATGTACTCTATTTACTAATGAGGTGACTTCTAAAGCAATTGGTCACACTGGATTTATATTTTTGGGTACCAGAGTGCAGGGGGAAGAATACATATGCGTGCAACACTTTTCAGTTTTTTAATTTTAAAAAACTTGGGAAAGAATATATAATTTTAATTACACTTCTTTGCACAAATACTTGCTAATTTGTAATATAAAATATCAATAAAATACATTTAAGTTTGTGGCTGCAATGTTTAACCCCTTCACGACCTTGGCCGTATCCATACGTCCAGGTGGTTTGGGGGGTTCACGCACCTGGACGTATGGATACGTCCTGAGGATCGCGCGAACTCTAAGGCAGAGTTTGCGCGATCGGCGCGGTGTGTCAGCTGTATATTACAGCTGACATCCCGCAGCGTCGGCCCCGACCCCGGATCGCTCCGGGGGGGGTGGTTAACCCCTTAATTATCGCGACGATCGGGTCGCAATAATTAAGAGAGACGCGGGAGGAGATCGCTCCTCCTGCGTCCCCTGTCGGCGACAGCAGCGCACGGATCGGGCGATCCGTGCAGCTCCTGCCCCTTACAAACAGCACGGAAGGCAGAGAATGCCTTCCGGGTTGTCTATGACGTCACGACGCCCGGCCATGCCCTGTGGGCGGGCCCCATCGTGACTGACAGTTGTCATGGGAACCAGTCATAGCAACAAGCTATGAACTGATTCCTATTGAATGAGAGACTAAAGATCTCTCATTCAAATCCCCTATGGGGAAAAGTAAAAAAATAACGGAAAAAGTAAAAAAAAAAAGTAAAAAAAAGTAAAAAACATGTAAAACACAAACACAAAAAATAAAATAAAAATACGTACATCGCCTTTTTCCCCTTAACAAACGCAATCGCCCCAAAAATATCAAAAATAAATAATGTACCAATATTTGGTATCGCTGCGTGCGTAACGACCTGCCCTATAAATCTGCATGTTAATTAACCGGTACGGTGAAACACCGTAAAAAAAACCTAAAAAAACAATCACAGAATTAAGATTATTGTTCTTTCCCGCAGCACATAAAATGGAATAAAAATCGATCAAAAACTCCTATAAACGCCAAAGTTGTACCAAATTTAAAAACGTCAGTTTCATCCCGCAAAAAAAAGTCCTCATACAGCTCTGTTATACGGAAAATAAAAAATGTATAGCTCTCAGAAGATAGCATGCATAAATATTTTTTTAACACACAAAAAACACTTCTTTTTTTTTAAAGTGCTTCAGTTTAAAAAAAAACTATAAAAATAGGGAAATCGCCATAATAGTAGCGCCCCAAAGAGTAAAGCGAACTTATCACGGATACGGCATGGTGAGCCCTGGTAAAAATAAAAAAAAAAAACACTACTAGGATGCAGATTTTCTTCACCCTGGCCCCCAAAAAAATTTGGATTTAAAAGCGATCAAAAAGCCATGTCCCCCCAAAAATGATACTAATAAAAACGTCAACTCACTTGCAAAAAACCGTCCCTACACAGCTCCAAGCACAGACAATTTTAAAAGTTATGGCTCTCGGACTATGGCGATGCAAAAACGTATTTTCCTGGTTGAATAAAAGTGTTTTTATTGTATAAAAGCATAAAAACATAAAAAATATACAAATTGGATATTGTGTAATCGTATTGACCTGCTGATTAAAGCACCATGTCATATATACCGTACAGTGACCGCTAAAAAAAATAAAAATAAAAAACACTACCAAGATTGCTGTATTTTGTTCAAAACATCTCACAAAAACCTTAATAAAAACATGCACATAGCATCATCTGCACCCATAATGGTACCAATAAAAACTTCAACTCATCTCGCAAAAAACAAGCCCATACACAGCTCTGCACACAGCAAAATAAAAATGTTATGGCTGTCAGAATAGGACAACATAAAAACGCAATTTTTTATAGACTAATTTTTACTGTGTAAAATTTAAAAAAACAGAAAAAACTATATAAAATCTATATCATTGTAACCCGTACCGACCCCCCTATTTAAAATTATCACATAATTTACACTGCACGGCGAAGCTGTAAAATTGAAACTCAAAAAAAAAATGACCGAACTGCCTTTTACCCCCCCCTTTTCATTGCCCAATGCTAAAAAAAACTATGGAACACTTGGTTTGCCTAAAATGCAGAATACATCCCTAGATGAGATCCCTGAGGGGTGTTGAATCTAAAATGGGGGGACTTCTGGAAGGGTTTTGCCTGTTCTGCTACTTTGGGGACTTTGCAAATGCGACATGGCCCCACCAAAATCTGCGTTTCCAAAAGCCAAATAGCGCTCCCTCCCTTTTTACGCCCTCCATGCGCCCAAACAGCAGTTTACACCCACATGTAGGTATTGCCGAACTTGGAAGAAATTGCTTAACAAAGTTTTAGGTTCTTTTTTCCAGGATTCCTTGTATATATGAAACATTTTAAGCTAAATTGCAAATTATTGGAAAAAAATTTTTTTAATTTCACAGCCTTATGCTAAAAAATTTTTTGTGAATCACGTTTTGGGGTCTATATACTCAATGCACCCCTGGATATAATTTAAATTTAAAGGGGGTAGTTTCCAAAATGCGGTCTATTTAGGGTGTTTAAATTTAAATTTTAGCACCTTTGGGTGTCCGCAAACTGGAAATGGGCTCCTAAATAAAATCGTATTGAAAATGAGACCCCAGAGTATAGTAGGTGCTCCTCCCCATTCTGGGGCTTATGGTTGAGCCCAAAAAATGCACTAGGGCCACATATGGCATATCTCTAAAAACGGCAGACCTGGGAGAATTGATATTAAGTTTCATTTACCTAGTCACTTTTACTGTTTTCCCCTAAAATAAGGGAAAATATTGAAAAATCCAAAAAAAGTAAAATTTTTGGGAAATTTTTTCACCTCCTTTTTGGGTTTTAAAATTTTCTGTGAAATATCTAAAGGGTTAAAAAAACCCTTCCCAAAAATAGTTTTGTAATTAGTTAAGGGGTCTATTTTTCTCAAATTTTGTCACAAAAGGGGGGAAATTTTAACATCAGGCCCCTAAAAAAGCCACGTCAGAACGGGAAAGGGACCCAAAAAAAAATGTATATTGCAAATTTTTTTTAAAAAAATGAAAATTACTGCAAAATTTTAACCCCCTAATTCAAAAAAAAAAAAAAGACATTTAAAAAAGATGCCAACCTATAGGGGACTTTGGGTAATCAGTTATAAACTTTTTTGTGGGGAAAAATTTAAATCGCTTGCACGCAAAATTTTGAAAATTTTCAAAATCGAAAATTTTTTAAAAAATTTTTAAATAAAAATTTTGATTTTTTTCAAAAACAAAAAAGGATTGTATGGTTTAAAAATTTTCTTACCAAATTAAAGCACAATGTTCAGAGAAAAAATTTTTCGGGAAATCACATGGTTTGGTAAAAGGGGCCCAAAAAGTTTTCTCACATAAATGACAATGCCAAATTTCCCAAAATAGGGCTGTGTCAGGAAGGTCAAAACAGGCTGGGTCCTTAAAGGGGTTAAAAATGAGGGACAGTCCAAGGGGTTTGAATACTTTTGCAACCTACTGTAAATGTGAAAGTCAAAGTATAGATCTGGTTTAAATGAAAAAAATCTTTCCCCCAGAAAATTCTCTAACTGTAACCATAACCCAAACACATCCATAACCCCAAAAATGCGGGGCCCCTTTTTTTTTTCCCAGGGTTTTTTTTTTTCCCCCCCCCCCTTCCCAACCCCCATAACTTTTTAAAAAAATTTTTTTTCACCCTACATTGACATATTGGGGCCCTTTCTATTTTGCGGGAAAAGATCATTTTCTAATGGGGGTTTTTTTATTTTAAACCAAAAAAAATTTTACTGGGAAACTGAAAAAATTCTAGGTGAGGCAAAATGTAAAAAAAAAGGTACTTCAAAATTTTTTCTGTGTTTTGCTTTTAGGGAAATTCAATCTTTGGAAAAAAAAAAGTGTTATCTTTTATTCTGCATTTTGATATAAAATCCGGCAATCCCAAAAAATTATTTTTTCCATCAATTTTTGGTACCGAAAAAAAACCAAACATTTAAAATTTTTAAAAATTGTGCACGCCATTTTCTACCCCAAATAATTTTTTTTTAAACTAACCCCTTTGGCTTAAATTGAGGGGGCCATTTTTTGGGGGCTAAATGTGCTTTTTATTTTTAAACCATTTGGGAATACAGGGTGATTTTTTAAAAATTAAAATTTTTAACCAAATTTTTTTAGGGGAATGGGGAAATGCCAAAAAAACAGCAATTTTGGCGTTTGGAATTTTTTTTCTACGGTTACAACGTCCCGGGTTTAAATCATATTTTTTTAATAAACCCAATTTTTTTGAGGGGGAAATTTCCCAAATATGTGTAACTTTTTTTTTAATTTTTTTTTTTTTTAATTTTGTAAAATGGTGAAAGGAGGGTATTTGAATTTTTTAATATTTTTTTTTTTTTAAAAATTTTTTAATTTTTTTTTTTTTCAGTTTAATTTTGATTTTCCCTTAGGTACTAAAACACTAGGGTCTCCGTATTTTTACAGCCTAATCATTGAAAATAAAATGCACAAAGGGAAAAAGATTGCGGTTCACTATTCCCCTCCCTTGGGCATTAGTAGAAAAAATAAATATGGGGGAGTTAACTGAACGGAACCTGGGGAAACGCTCGATCGAAGTGAAAACAGTGCGCAGCCCCTTTAATATCATTGTTTAAAAAAAATGCCGCGCAAAAGGGGAAAAAAAGCATTTCCCATAAAAATCCCTTTTCCACATAGGGGTAAAAAATTAATTCAATTAACCCTCCCAATTGTTAAATCTTCTTAGGGTGCTTTCACACAGTGCAGTTTTGGTGCAGATATTGCAAAATATTATTTTTTTCTTGATCAGACATTTTTCTTTCTAGTTATTATAACTGCTTTCAAAAAGTCAACCCGAGTCATACGATTTTAAAAGGGGCCCTCTTTTAATTGGGCCCTTCTTTTTTTGCAGTCATCTGACACATTTCTGTAAAATTTCGATTAAACTTTTTTAATCGCAGTAAATTAATATTTTTAAAAATTTTTTGAGTCAAGAAAGAGCAACCATTTCCTGTGTGGATTTTGAGATGTAATTGATGCAATGCACCCTAGAACAAAACCATCATATTGATGTACCATACTGCTTATTTGGAATAATCTTAATTGTTCTTTTTTTTATATGGTGATTTTTATTCCCTTTTTTTTTAGCCCATTTTTTCTTAAACAAACACAAACTGGGGATGAAAATATAAAAGAAAAAACCCTTTTTTTAAAGATCAGCATTAATTGTACATTTACAAATAGTGAACAATTTCCAATCTTTTTAATTGCTTTTCTTTGTCCTCATGTTTAGTGGGATTTTTTTTTTTTTTTTGTGTAATAAGCAAATTGCATATTTGGAAAGTATAAAAAAAAAATGTAAGAAATCACTATGGGCACAAAGTAAACCCTAGAAAAAACAAAATTTGTTTTCCTAATTACAAACAATTTTTTACTTTTAACATTTGTTTACAGTTTTACAAAAATTTTTAAATTAAAAAAATACTGTATTGCAATAGGATCCTTAGACCTGTTTCTTCTACAGGGACTATTTTTAAAATAATTTTCTGGGTTTTTTATTAAACCCGCTAAAGCCCAAGATCCAAAAACCATATTCATGCAGAATTCTTTTGAAGCCTGCTTCCCTTCATTTATGGTTATACATTTTTGCTTTGTATAGACTTACCTGGAATCTGCTTAGAAATAAAAAAACACTTGCACAAAAGAATGCACAAAAACACTGATTCCTGGCTTTTATTGAATTTGTGATTTATTTCTCGCTATTCATAGTATAGAGTGCTCACATTTTTTATAGAAAATGAAGCATGTAATAACCCAAAGTAAACTGATTTAGTTAATTTGATGCCTGTCCTATTGTTGTGCACTCTTTTCAGCTATTGCTAGGCCTATGTGTTTAGTTAAACTGCAAATTCATTCTGACAGTGTACTATTAGCCACTTGAGATTAAAAAGAAGGGTTCTTTTAAAAGGAAGAAAAATAAATATATAAACTATATGTTATAATAAAAAAAAAGGGTGCAAATTGCCTTTTAATTTGAAAAACTGCTAATTTTTTCAGGGGATAATCTTTAAAAGAAAAATGGCCGCCGGCCCCTTTCCCTGTGCAGAAACCGTCAAAAAAAGCAGAGTACAGCAGTAAGACAAAGTTACTTCCTGGTTAGGTTGCCTGACATAACTGAGCATGTGTGTCACGATTCACGCTGCAGTCCCTGCCAGAGACCGTCAGTGTGTCCGTGCCTGCCTTGTCTCCACTGCGGCTCTCTGGTTGGGGGTCACGGCGGTCTGTGTCTCCGCTGGTAGTATACATACCCATCACGGTTCCTGTCTCTGTTGCGACGAACATTCGTGCCCAACGGTGATGTCTGTCGGCATTAATTACTCACCAACCCTCCCTCCTGCTTTCTGGCATCCTGTACATACAGCTCTGCTTTGTTATTAAAAGGGTCAGTGTCCCAATAACCTGGCCGGTGACCTTTAACCTTCTGAGATATAAGCAACTTCCTGACCTTCCAAGGTCAGTTCAGTGTATTGTTCATCTGAGCTCCTGACCTGGTCCTGGGTTCTGTTGTTCCATAGTTAACACCTGAGATGCCTGTAGTCTGTTTGTTTGGTCCATCAGAGCTCCTGCACCTGTGTTTCCTGTCGCTGCACCTCTCCAGTTATACCTACTGTATTTCTGCCATTGCATCAGTCCGCTACTACCTGCTGTTATCTGCTGCTGTACCTGTCTGCTACCTTCTTGGGAGCTGTAGTCCACCTATGGCATACACCTGCTGCCACCACTCCCAGTGTCCCTGTTCTGCACCTCGGCATTCACCAGGGGGGGGTCAGTCAGGGGGAGAAAACCTGGGGGTTTCCCCTGTAGCATGGGTCGGGCCTGGTTTTGCAAGGGGTTGGGTTTGAAACCAGGGGCCCCCCCCAATTCTCCCGGGTGTATTTCCCAAAATTTTACCATCTCACCCACGGTGATCACAGTGGATCCACCCTGCAAACCCAACGGATGGGACATGTCGGGGGTTACTATCACTGCGGGAAATTTGTTTCAATGTTGTCCTATTTTCACCCTAAAGGGGGACTTGTGGTTTTGAGGGACACCCTTTTTAAAATTTTATAGAATTTTAAAAATTTTTGTATAGCCTGAGCTGGGAGGAATTAGGCCTTTGTGGGAAATGTAGTTTTCATAGAACAACCTAAACAACTTTTAATTTTTGCCCACTAGCCCGGGGGAAAAAAAGGGTTCAAAAGGGGACTAGAAAAAGCCCTTGATTCTTATACCTCGGGAAGATCCCAAGGGCCCATGGGGGTTTAAGAAAATATGGCCCCTGCAGATACTTGGGGGGTGGCATGTGTAAAAGGGTTTGCCAGATTTTCTGGTGTCTTTTCCCAGCCCGATATCGACGCCGGGGCCCCATTCGTTCAAACCCCTCCTACACCAAAAAGGGCCCCCGGAACTTTTTAATGGCCCTGATTTCGTGGGGGGAGGGGGGGAAGGTAGGTGGGGAGGGTGGGGCCCCACTAAAACCGAGCAAAAGGAAATATTTATTGCATTGGTATGGAATTCTAGGCGTATTACTAGGCTTTATTATTTGGGGGGTTTAACCCCATTTTTAAAGTGGGTTTACCTGAGCCAGAAATGTCGTATTTTTAAAAGAATAGAATGTGTCGGGATTTCTGACCCTCTGTAGAGAGGTTTTAAAAAATCAGAGCATTCGATAATATTTTTTTCACATGATATTTGGTATTATTTTATAAAAATGGGCCCCCCTTTTAATGTACGGTTTGGGTTTTCTGGAGGGGGGCATCGCCAACCCACCTTGCTACAAGCTCAAAGACTGTTGTAATGTATTTGCTGGAAGGAAGACTCTTTCAGGTTTAACATCTTACTTGAACTAACGCTGCTGCCTGGGCAGTTCCTAGGCTAAAATTCACTCAGGGCGAGGTGAAGATATCCCTTCCCCCAAAAGGAAAAAAACATATGGCGCCACTATGCCCAAAACATTTTGCATCACTATAAACAAAGCCAAGAATATACAAAAAAGGGGTTTAAACCCCAATGTTTCTGCGATAAAACTACTAAATTTAAAAGTCATTTCAGTTCCCCAATTTAAAACTGTACACCCCAAAAAAAAAATTTCCCAAAAACCACTAAGAAACCCCATTTTTCCCAGCACACAGTAACCGAAATTAAAACCACCACACAGGGCCAAAATATCCCCACCCCTATTTTTTTGGGGACGAATAAAACAAACTAATCATTACAGAGTTTTAAACCATTATACTAAACCAATTTACCGGCAAACAGGGGAAACCCTTTCAGTGATGGATACCCGCTGTACACGGTCTGGGGGGGAATTATAAATGGTTACAGTAAAGTTTTTATCTAGTGGGCTCATAGGAGACGTCTCTGAAAAGTTTTCTCTTTCTTGGGCTTCTTTTTTTCCATCTGGTCCCAGCCGCCCCAAAAGAAAAGACTTTCTCCCCACTCCTTTACTGTTTAAAAATTTTCAAAAAAAAATATCTTTAAAATCCTCAATTTATCAAACCTTCTCTCCAATTCCTATCTCTATACAAAAGCCCCCATCTATAGGGACTCATATGGTAGCCACGTTAAAAATTTTCCCCCCGTAGGCCCCGTAGTGGCCCCCACAGCCAGGTAGGCCCCCCTGTAAAAAGTTGATGCCCCCTGTAGCCAAAAATGCCCCCCTGTAGCCCGTACATGCCCCCTGTAGCCAGTGATGCCCCCTGTAGCCAGTACTTGCCCCCTGTAGCCAGTGATGCCCCTGTAGCCAGAAGATGCCCCCCTGTAGCCATTGATGCCCCCTGTAGCCAGCAGATGACCCCTGTAGCCAGTAGACACCCCCTGCAGCCAGTACATGCCCCTGTAGACAGTAGATGCCCCCTTGTAGCCAGTAGATGCCCCCCTTGTCACCAGGTGATGCCCCTGTGTAGCCAGTAGATGCGCCCCCCCTGATAGCCAGTAGATGCCAGCCCTGTAGCCAGTAGATGCCCCTGTAGCCATTATGCCCCCTTGTAGCCAGTGATGCCCCCTTGTAGCCAGTGATGCCCCATGTAGCCAGTGATGCCCCCCCTGTAGCCAGTGATGCTCCCCCTAGCCAGTTATGCCCTTTTAGCCAGTGATGCCCCCTGTAGCCAGTAGATGCCCCCCTTGTAGCCAGTATTGCCCCCTTGTAGCCAGTGATGCCCCCTGTAGCCAGTGATGCCCCCCCTGTAGCCAGTGATGCCCCCTGTAGCAAGTAGATGCCCCCCCCCCTGTAGCCAGTGATGCCCCCCTGTAGCCAGTGATCTCCCCTGTAGCCAGTAGATGTCCCCTGTAGCCAGTAGATGCCCCCCTTGTAGCCAGTGATGCCCCCTGTAGCCAGTGATGCCCCCCTGGTAGCCGGTAGATGCCCCTGTAGCCAGTAGTTGCCCCCTGTAGCCAGTGATGCCCCCTGTTACTAATTATGAAATAACAAAAGAGTAATCACCACGGTCCGCGTGTCCCGGTCGGGAGCTGCTGAGCTGTGTAAGCAGCGTGACGTCATCACGCCGCTTACACAGCACGCAGCTCCCAGGGATCTTACACGGCTGGCAGAGCTGCCTCCTGCGCCCCCTACGACGCTGATACAGGGGAGGAGTCAGGATGGGAACGATCCGTCCCGCCTCCTCCCTGTGACAACAGCTGCTGCTGGCTCTGCGCGACTGTTATAAAACAGCCACGCAGAGTCAGGGGCGACCCTCTGGGCGGGCGAGGCGAGCGGTCGCGGCACCCCCCTCGGGTGAGCGGAGCCTCGGCGCCCCGGGCGATCGCCCGCCCCGCCCGCCCCTAGGAACGGCCATGGCTGCTGCTATGTTTATAAACTTCATCTCAGACTCCTGCTTATCATTGCTTCATTACACCTGGACAACTGCATTCACATCTAGGCAGTGAGAGTTTAATATCTTCTGATCACCTGCAGTATCCCCCTCATCATTTCTACTTTGTGAGTAGTCCCAGGGAGGTAATAGAGGTCCTGGTGTAGAAGGGCCACGGTAATATAAGTTTTATTCCTCAACCCTCTCCTCTGCACCCCAAGTCACCACAAACATTTCCATTTGGCACTGTCCTCATGAAACTCCCAAGCTAATATCCACTCATATTTTAAAGCTAAGTTTCATAGAAAGTAAACCTGTCTATGTATGTTTTGGATTGTAGAACATATGTTGCTCAAATGCTAGTAATAATCCTTTATTTGTACACAAATATGGCTTGCTGATTTTGAATTATTTTACAGTTATACGTGTTATAAACTTCACAGAAAAATGTAATATGTGTCAGAACAAAAAAATATGTAATAAGTGACTTTTTTTCTAGCCTGCATAGTCTTCTTAAATTATGGCAGTTGTGTAGGTCAAGAACGGGTAGCAGTATTTTATCAGAACAGATGGAAGACTGATCCAGGAAACACAGTAAAATGTAAACTCAACTTTTACTTAAAGACACCCTCATATACATGACACCTTCTGTGTAACCATGAAGAAAACAAAGTCAGCTTGTTACATAAACATTCTAGTTCATGGAGAACATTTCCTCTTCTCAATCTTTGACCAGAGGTCTGCTCATTTTTCTAGGTCATAATTATAACTGGAAGTCCACTGGGGTTAGATATATTTGTACATGGGATGCAACCATAAATACTCTCCCTTACTTCTTACTGTACTCTCAGCACTATACTAATTGTTTTATAAATGCTGTTCATTGAAGGTTGATGTACACTGTTTACACAGTTTGCAAATGTGAACTGCCAACAGGACATTTAAAAAGCAATCTTAAAGAGATAAAATCGTGAGGTGCCAATGGCTGCCAAAAGATTCCGGATTGTCACTAACGTCACTACTGGAGGCCACAGTCAGCATTGTGATTGACAGCTGCAGTACGTAGCAGTACAGTAATGTACTGATATTTATTGTAGCAGCGATTTAATAGATCGTTTGTCATTAAACCCTTTCATTATTTTAAATTTAAAACATTTTTCCCCAAAATTTTTTAACCCCTTTATTTTTAAAACAAAAAAAGGTTTTTCAATTTTAAAAATTTTTTCATTTCTTTTTTAACTTAAACAAAAAATTAATTTCTTTTCAAAAAAAAAATTTTAAAAAACCCTTTTTTTTTGCCTTTGTGTCTTCTTTTTTTGGGCCTTTTATTAAAAAAACCCAAAAAACAAAATTTTATCAAAAAATTTAGCTTTCCAAAAACCAAACCTTTTTAAACCCAAATTTTATTTAAAAACCCCCCCCAAATCTTACACCCCCCCTCCCCCCCAAAACGTTAAACCCAAAATAAAAAACAACAACTTTTTCTCCTTCTTTTTCCAAAACAACCCCATTTCCTCTTTAAATTTTTTTTTAACCAGAACCTTTTTTTTAAAAATAAAAATTTTTTTTAAAACCCCTTTTGTCCACTTTAAAATTTTTAAAATTTTAAACCAAAAAACTCCCCCTTTTTTCCCCAAAAACTATTTTTTAAAACCCCAAAATTTTAATTTTTTTAAAATTAAATTTGCTTTAAAATTAAAAGGTTAAAAAAATTTTTTTGTTTTTTCCCCATTTAAAAATTCAACCCCAACAAACCTTTTTTAAAACCCAACCTTTAAAAAAATTTTAAAATTCCGGGGCCCGGTTGACCAAAATGTTTTGCCCCCCCCAAAAAAAAATTTGTCCAAAAAAGGGTCTTTAAAGGGGGCCACCCCCAAAGGGAAAACCATTGTTTTCCCCTGTCCGTCCCGAAAATCCCAAAAATTTTCCCCCCAAAAAAAATTAAAAATTTTTTGAAACCCACCATTTAATTAAATCGAATAGTCCCCAGCATGACCCCCTTTGGGCCCCCAAAAAAAGGGGAAAAGGTTTTTTTTTTCATTGGTAAAAATATTGTTTTTCCGGGGTTTTTTTTTAAATGGATTTTTTTTTTTTCTTTCCGGGCCCCATTAACCAATTTTATCCACCTAGGGGACAAAAAACCCCCCTTTTGATAAAAATTTTTTTCCTTTTCGGGGAAAAAAAACCCCGGCTGCCCCCCCCCTTTTTAAAAACCAAAATCCCCCCTTCCCCCGCCCCGGGAATAAGGGGGAAAAAAATTTAAAATTTTTAAAAAAGAAAACCCCCCCCCCCCCCGAAAATTTTAAAACCACAAACCACCCCCTTTTCCCCAAAACCTTGATCCTCCCTACCCCCCCCCGGCCCCCGACCAACTTATACCCCTCACCCCATACCGGTAAACCCACACCCCTTTTCAACCCCCCTTGGGGCTGCCGCCCTCCTTTAAAAACCATTTTAATTTTTTAAACCACCCCACCCTCCATTAACCAAACCCACCCCCCAATTTTTAATTCAAAACCCGGGCCCCATTTTCCAAAAGGAACCATCATCACTTCTAAATTTCCCATTAAAACCCCCCTTTTAAATCCCCCCGGTTTTTTTAAATAATTTTCCATAAAAACCCCCTTAATGCCCACCAGCCCAAAGAAAAACCCCCTTTAACCCCTAGGGAAAAATTTTAAAATGAAAATCACCACACTTTTTGAAATTTTTAAAGAAAAATTAAAAAAAAATAAAAAGTTACCCGTTAATTGGGTTTTTCCACCACCCCATAAAATTTACCCAACCATAAACCCCATTTTCTTCCCCCCCTCCCTTTCCCCCGGTCCCCCTTGTAAAAGTGGGGAACCTCCAAAATTTTTTTTTTTGGCCCCCTTTTTTTCCCCCCAAAAGCCCCCGATTCCTTTGGAATTTAACTTCTCCCCCGCCTCATACCAATTTGGGCTTTTACCTTAAAAATCCCTAAACCTTTGGATTTTTTTGCGGGAGAAAAAATGGAGAATTAAAATTTTTGGGAAATTTCTCCTTTTTGGTTACACCCCAACAAAGGGCCTGACAAACCCCCCCGGGTTTCTCCCCCAAACCGAAAAGGTCACCCCCCATTCCCCCCTCCCCCAACAACCCCAAATTTCCTAAACCCCTTGCCCCCCCCAACCCCAAACCCAAACCCTTAAAACCACCTTTTTTAATAAAAACCCCCCAATAAAAAAAATCCACCCCCCTTTCCCTACCCTTTTTTGGGGCCCCCCCCCTTAACCCTTAAAAACCTTTGCATGCCCCCAAAAATTAAAAAACCCCCCAATCCCCAACGTTTTTAACCCCCAAATTTTACTTAAACCCCCCCCCCCCCCCCACCTCCCCCTCCCCTCCGCCCCCCCCAAATTTTCCCCCGCCCGGGCCCGCCCCCCCTGAGCCCCCTGGCCAACCCCCCCAAAAAATTTTTTGGAAAAAAGACCTTTCCCCACCTTTTTGAATTTACTTTAAACCCAACTGCCTGAACGGAATCCCTTTTAAAACCTTTTTGGCCCAAAAGATTTGGGTCTAAAATTTTTCCCCACCTTTTATTAATTCTAATTCCTGTCCACCCTACCCAAAAACCCCCTGTTGCCCCACCCAAATTCCAAAAGGCCGGGGGAAAGTCCCCCCAAAACCCCCAAGTTCCCCCCCGGCCCAATTTACTTCCTGGCCCTACGTTTTTAGGCCAAATTAAAAAAAATGTCCCTTCCCAAACCAAATTTAAAACCCCGGGAAAAGTCCCCCATTTTGTTAAATTACTTTACCTACCTTTTGGGGGCCAACCGAGCCCAAAAACTATGGGAACCCCCTTTAAAAACCCCGGAAAAAGGAATCTTTTCAACCCCCCTTTTTAAAAGTTTCCCCCTTGGACAAACCCAACCTGTCCGGGCCCCCCCAACCCAGAAAGACCCCTAAAAATTGGTTTGCCCCCCAAAATTTAAAAAAAGTGGGGGAAAAGGGGGTTTTGGGCCCCACCTTTTAGTTGAACTGGACTTTTAACTATATCTCCCCCGTACCGCTTTAAAGCCCAAATTAAAACCCTGTTTTGGCCCACAGAAAAAAAAAGTGCGGGAAAAGAGTTTTAAAAAAAAACCACCATTTTGGGTTAAAAGGGACATTGACTACCCCTTTTCCGGGGCCACAGATGAGCCCCTAACCTCATGACCCCCTTTTAAAAATTTTCCGGAAAAAGGGAGTTTTTTAAAACCACCATTTTTAGTTTCAGGGGGAATAGACTATCCCTGTCCTGGGCCACCATGACCCCTAAACCTGTTTGCCCCAAACAGATCAAAAAGGCCACAAATCTTTTTGTACAGTGACTCTCATTTAGTATAAAATTTTGGTAACTGACATTTTTTTCCCGAAATTTTTTTAGGGAAGTTTTTTTTATATTTTACTTTAAATTACCTTTTGCTTTTTTTTAAGTGTGATAACAAAACAACATACCCCTTCCCTGGGGTTTTAAAAAAAAGGGGTTTTTTTTTACCGTGTAGATGTGGGGAAATTCGCCCACAAACCCCCTTTAAATAAAAAAAATGTCCTAATCACCCCCAAAAAAACTTTTTTAAAGTTGAAAAGACATTTGCCCCCCGGGCTTCTGAACTGATTCACCAATCAATTCAAGGGGTTTTTTTTCATTTTTCTCCAAATCCTTTTTCATTGATTGGGGGAAGACTTCCCTGGAGATCAAAGGGTTTGGCGCCCCCAAAGTGACTCCACCCCAAAAAATTTTTTAAAGTAAAATTTGTCAATTTGTGTCCACCCTGGCCCCCTTTTTTGACACTATTTAAAACCCACAAAAATCTTTTTTTCAAAATCTGATTTTTTAGAAAAAATTTAAAGGGTTCCCCTGATTGCCCCAAACGGTGAGGCCAGTGTTTCCGCCCAGCCATCTTTTAACACGGGGGTCCAGTTTGCCGGGGCCCCCAAAACTTCCCACCTATCTAAAAACACCTATCGAAATGTATCCCGGAAAAAAAAAGGAAATTTTTGGCACCATCAATTCACCGTGGTGACTAAAAAATTGCTGTTTCAAATTTAACTGAAAAAGTAATCTATAACAAAGTTTAATTGACCAAAATAAAAAAAACACCTGTCTGAAATGTATACAGATTTTTAAAAGGTTTTTTTTGGCCCCTATCATTACACCTGGGTAAATAAAAATTTTGGGGCTGGATTAAAAATTTAATTTCAAGGTGGCTCTATCAACACGGGCGGGCCCCCCCTGGGGGAAAAAAGGGGAAAAAAAAAAAAAAATATTGAAATGTGTACTGATAATAAAAGGTATTTTTTTGGCCCCTATCAACCTTTGGGGGACTACAAAGTTGCTGGTTTTCAAATTTAACTGCAAATTTAAATCAAATCAACAAAGTTTGGGACTGACCAAAAGTAAAAAAAAACAGAATCTGAAATGTAAAAGAAAATAAAAGTTTTTTTTGGCCCCTTTCAATTCACCTGTGGTGACTACAAAATTGCTGATTCACATTTAATGAAAAGTAGCCCCCTATCAAAAAAGCTGAACTGGCCAAAGTAAAAAAAAAACAGGGTTATCTGAAATTTTATTGGATAATAAAAGGAAATTTTTGGCACCTTTAAAATTCCCCTGGGTGACTAAAAAATTGCTGTATTCACTTTTAAAAGTGAAAAGGTTTGCCCTAATGAACAAATTTGTAGTGCGCCAAAGTGAAAAAACACGTATCTAAAAATGTTTTCGGAAAATAAAAGGTTTTTTTGGAACCTTTTTTTTCCCTTTTTGGGGTTTGACTAAAAAATTGCTGAAATTCACTTTTTAAACTGAAAAAGTAGCTCTATCCCCAAAAGGAAATTGCGCCAAAGTAAAAAAAAACACGTATCTAAAAATGTTTTTTCGGATAATAAAAGGGTTTTTTTTTTGGCCCCCTATCAACCTGTGCTGCTACAAAATTGCTGGTTTTAAATTTTTAAACTGCAAGGTGGCTAAAAAATTAAATTAAAAAAAAAAGCTGGAAGGGGCCCAAAATTTGAAAAAAAACCCCCAATTGAAATGTATCCCTTGAAAATTTGGGTTTTAGCGTTTTTTTATGGGACAAATTTTAAAAACGGCAAGGTTTTTATGGTGATCGTAATTTCCAATCTTGCGAAAATTTAAAGGGTTTTAAAAAATTGACATCACTTTTAAAAGATCGAACCTTTTTTTCGGCGCTTCCTGAAATTTTTTGGGGCCCACAATCAGTTTACAAAAAATAAAAGCACGGGGGGGAGATGTGTGTGCAAACTTTCTTGCTGGGATGTGTATGGTTGCAAATTTGGGCTGGAAAAATCACATGCCCCTCGTTTTACATAGAACAGCGTTTCCTTTTTCCAGCCTCAGTGTCCTCAGCGTTTAATGGGGTTTAAGGATTTTTCGCTCTCCCTTTGGGCCCAAACCCGGGGCCAGGGAAATTAGTCTATTTTTGCCAGAGAAACCTTACTTTTAACTGTGATCCCCCCAATTTAGTTATTTTTAGAGATTTAAAATTCAAAGGGGGTTAGTTAGTAGAAAATTTTAAAGGGGGCACAAACCCGCTGAAAATTAAACGGGCGGTGGGAGCGGGGGGGGGGGGGGCCCCGCGGGAAACACAGACAAGCCCCTATCTTTAAAGAACACTGGAAAAAGTTCCCCAAAGGGACTTAGTGTGGGACATTGTAGGGGTTTATCTTTATTTTTAAAAACATTTTAAAAATTAAAAATTTTTCCCGGGATATTGGGCAGCCAAAAACCCCTTTATTGGATAAAAATCATTCAAAAGAAACCCTTGGAAATTTCTTTATGTGTTCATTTTAATTTTACCCATTACACCTGTGACTGTTATATACCCCACCTTGCAGATAAATACAACCCAGCAATCTTTTTATCAGCACAGGTTGTTTTTTTGGGCCAAAAAAAACCGGTATCATACAAAACAAAACATTTTACGTTTTTTTTTTGATTTTTGGGCACACCCAGCTTTTTTCATTGACCAGCATCCCCGAAAAATCTTAAAACGGGAAATTTCCCAAAATTCACCACGGTGAATTGAAAGGGGGCAAAAAAAAACCGGGTATCATACGAAAACAAAAAACATTTTACGTGTTTTTGACTTTTGCACACCCAGAATTTTCATTGCGAAAGCATCCACGAAAAATTTAAAACGCAATTCTATTTTCACCACAGGTGAATTAAAGGTTGGCAAAAAAATACCTTTTTATTATACCAAAAATAACAGTTTACGTTTTTTTTTTTGGTTTTTGGGGGCCCAGTCCAGATTTGTTGATAGACACCTTGCAGTTAAATTTGAATCCAGCAATTTTTTGGGTTTTTATTAGAGGGATTTGAGAAAAGCTTTTATTTACATTTTTTTTAAAAAAGAGACTTTTCCAAAAATATTCCCCTACCTTCTCAAATTTTTTTTAATTTTTGAACCTGGAGCAAAATGCCCCGGGGGTAAGCGAGCAAAGAGGGGGGTTTTGCACATGGAGGTAGAGGTACGAGGGGAAGGTGTTTCCCTTTCCCGTGCTGGCGGGGCAACACGCCCTGGCCGCCCGGGTCGTCAGTTGCGGACCGTCAGGCCTTTTTCCCTCCGGGGTTGGGGCAGGGCCCGTGGGAAACAAATAAAGAACAACGTCGCCAAACTGTCCCCTTTAGTGGTTAATGCAACCTGCATCTAGCAGTCTTAACCCCCTTCCTCACAGTCCAACACAAAAAATGTCTCATCAGCATCACAGCATCCGTCCCCAACATGAAGCAGCCCCAAAAGTAACTCTTCCCACCACTGTGGATAATCCATTGTCTGGGAAACCCCTTTGATGACAAAAAAGCGGTTTTGGGGGCAGAAGGCATGTTTTAAAAGATCAAAAGGGGGGATTTAGTCTGCTCTGACGCCCCGTTACTGATGCCATCAGGGGGAGGTGAAGGGGAAAACCTTTTAATCGGGCAAAAATCCGGGCGGTCGGCAACGCCTTGCAGTGCCCCTTGCTTGTTTGCCCCAGTTCTGGATGCAAGGTGGTGTGCGATTTAAAGGGCGAAATTTGGGTGGCCCCCTTAAGATCGGTAGGCTGGGCACATCCCTTGCCGGGGCCCTGTCATGAACCTTGTCTCCAAAAATTTCAAAAAGCTACCCGGGTCTGGGCTTCCTGGGTGAAGAAAGGGTCGAGGGCTGGGGGTTCGGGAAATTTTCCCCGTTCGCACCCTGCTTCGGCCCCCCCCCCGGGTGCGTTGCAAACTCAGCTTGGCCTTCCCCCCTCAACCGTCTAATTTTTGAAGTGGCAAAAAGCGGAATTCCCCCCTCCACATGCTCCCGCGATTGTGGGGAAGCCAGGCAATGCCATTACGCCAAAATACGAAGTGGGCACTTGGGGTGGGAAAAAAGCGGTGCGGACCTCGGGGGGTTGAACCACCGAAGTTGGGGGCGGTTTAAAGAGTCTGCACCATCCTTGCCAGTTTTTAAGAAGCCACCAAAATGGTCAGGCGGACAATGCCCCTTTTCAGCATGAGGGTTGTGGTGACTTTTTCTGGAAAAGATCGTTGGACATCTGAAACAACAGGTCCCGCCAGGAGGAGGAGGAGACGGACACGGGTGCGGAAAAAGAGCCCCTTTTTCCCCCGTCAAATCCACAAGGCCCACCCGTTTTCACTTTTTATTTGGTCCCCATTAGGCAGGGGTTCGGGGTCCAGAAACTAGGAAGGGGGCGCATTAAACTCCAGGGTGGGATCATTTTCAGGCAAGTCAGGGGGGTGTTTGAAAACTGGTTTTCCGGATGGGAGCGGAAGGGGGAGGAGGAGGGGGTTTTTCCCAGGGCACCATGTTACCGACGTCCCTGCCTTAAAAAAAAGGTTTGGGGCCGAATTTTTTGGGGGGAGGAGGAAGATAAGGGAAAATCAGTTTGCTAGGGGCCCCCCGACCCCGGGGGTTTTGGGAAAACAAGGCCCCCATCTCTACATGATTGGGTTGGGATGCTCCATTTTCCCCCAACCCAAAACCTTTGCATTAAGGCCATCAAAATTTTTCAAACAGTTACTGGGGGGCCACCCTCCTGGATCCCGGTACAAAACAAAACTCAGGGACTTTTCCTTTCCCCCCACCCAAATAGAGAAAAATGCAGGAAAAAGAGACCTTTCTTTATTTTTTCAAAATGGAGACATCTGTTGCGTCTGCTTCACGTTCCCCCAAAAACACGGTGGAACAAAATCAGCCCACGTGCAGCATAGAGTGCCAAGTAGGCGTAGCGGCGCAGCAGGCCCAAAGGTGGCGGGGAAACCCCAATGGGGACCTCTGGCAATTTTTTGTTTACCACCTCCCCCAAAGCATGCAATGCAGGGGACACATTCCAAAAACAGAGGAGAAACTTAAACCCGGGAATTTTTCGCCCAACCCGTTTTTTTGCATTTGGGGCCCGGGCCCAATTTTACCCCTGGGGTATCCCAAAAAAAGGGGAAATTTTTGGCCCAAAACTGGGTTTAATTTTTTGCCTTTTTGGGTTTGGCCCCCCCCAATCCAACCACCCCTCTTTAAGGGTAACCTTCCCTTACACTGGGGGGGGTCATTAAGAACAAACGGGCCAATTTTTCCGGGTTTTCCCCCAAAAACGGGATCAGCTTTTTTAAGATTTTTCAGGCCTTTTGGGGCCAAAAGATGTTTTTTTGTTGGGCCCCCAAAAGCCGGGGTACCAAAAAAATTGGCCCAGGCTCTTCACCCTTTTCCCCCAAAAAAACCAAGGTCTTTTTTAAAACTTTTTTTTAAGAAAAATTTCTTTAAAAGAATTTGGATTTTTTTACTTTTTAATCACTATTCCCGTGAGGTCCCTTTAAAAAAGGCACCAAGTTTTCCCTCAAAACCGGGATTTTTCCAAAATTTCTTAAAAAATTTTTTTTAAAAGTTTTTCAGCAATTTTTTTTTTTATTTTTTGGGCCTTTTTTCTTTTGAGGGGAAAAGTAAAAGGCCTTTTGGCAGAAAAACCAAATATTTCCTTTCCCCCACTTTTTTTTTAAGAAGTTTTTTAAAATTTTAAAGGGGGTTTGGGTTGGATACAGCAAAAATTATGGTCCTTTTGGAAAAAGAAATGTGGTTCTAAGTGGCATTTCTCCCCCACAAATTTTTTAAAGTGGGTGAGAAGTCATTTTAAAATTTTTTTGGGGGCATGTGCTTTGAAATTCCCGAATAATCTGGGCCTTTAAAAAAGGGAAAAATATTTCCCCCCAAACATTTAAACAATTTTTTTTTCTTTCACAATTGGAAAACCAAAATGGCCCTCCAAATGGTTCATGCTTTGAATTTTTGGGGGCATTTTTTTTCTTTGAAAAGCAGCAATATACAGGTCCTTTTCTAAAAAAGTTTTTCTAATAAAACATTTGTTTTTCACAATTGTCAAAAGTGGGGTCATGGGTCATGGGTTGGGGAAATTTTTGGGGGGGATTTTTGTTTTTTAATGCACTATATCAGGTTCCCCAATTTTAAAAAAAAAGTTGTTTTTTAACAGACAATTTTTTCTTCCCCCAAATTTTCCAAAAAGGGGTTAAAAGGGGCAAAGCTTTAAATTTTTTTGGGGGGGTTTTGCTGTGACCTGCAGCCCATTCTAAGGTCCTTTTTCTAAAAAATGTTGTTTTAACAGACATTTGTTCCCTTTACAATTGTTTTAAGAGTGGGGGTTTTAAAGGGGGTGGTGTTTTCGAAACAGGAAATAGGGACACTTTTTAAATTTGGGCAAATATTGCAAAAAAGACTTGTTTTTGAAAAATCTTTAACATAGCTAACAATTTCCCTTATTGAGACAAACCCCTTTAAAAACAATTTAAAAAAAAGAAAAACAAAGACATGGGGGATTCCATCCTATTTTAAAAATGTGTTTTTTTTAGAAAAAAAACACTTTTAAAAAATTGCATGTACAAAAAAAGTGGTAAAAAAAATTCCCCCTTAATTGTTTCAAGGGGGGGTACAGGAAAAAATTGACCCGTGTAGGTTATTCCCGAGGACATGGGTATGGAGCCCGGGGCAGAGAACCCAAAATAAAAGGACAATTTCCTCCAGCACGTTGAGTTTAAAATTTAAAAAAAAGAATGCCAAAAAAAAGGGGGACCTGGGGAAAAGGAGCGTTAACCACCAGTAAATTTTCCCAAAAGGGAAACTCAATTGGTCCCCCACTCAAACGGGGGGGCAAGCGCTACCCAGGTCTTTACTGTGTATGAGGGAAAGGTGGAGTTTCAAAACTTCCGCTTCCCCACTCTGCTTCAGCCCGAAAGTTTTTGTTGGGTTTCGGGCATCAGGGCATTTTAAAATTTCGTTTTTAATAGATGGCAACGCCAGCCCCGGCCACTCACCGCACCCCCCTGTAAAATCCGGCCCCTGGGTCATGCTGGGCACAGGGGCAGGAAAAGTTTAATTTTCCCGTGAAACTAAAAAAAGGTGGTTTTTTAAACTCCCTTTTTTCCCGGGACTTTTTAATTTGGGGGTCAGACAGGTTTTAAAGGTCATAAATTTTTGGTTTCCCGGACAGGGGACAGTAAAAATGTCCAGTTCAACTTAAAAAAAGGTGGTTGGGAAAACCTCCTTTTCTGGCACTTTTTTAAAAATGGGGTCAACAGGTTTTTAAAGGGCATTCGGGGTAACAGGGGCAGATATAGTTTTGTGTCCCTTTTAACTAAAGTGGGGGTTGAAAAACTCCTTTTTGGGGGCCCCTTTTTAAATCTGGGGGGTTTTTTTTGCAGGTTTTTGGGCTCATGCTGCGTTTTTCCCGGACAAAGGGGATTCAATTTCCAGTTCAAATAAAAATGATGGTTCAAATCATTCTGCCTTTGGCAACCTTTTTAAATTTTTGGGTGATGCAGGTTTTTAAGGGGCATGCTGTGGGACAAGAAGGGGTTGGAAAGGTCTGTGACTTTTTTTCTGTGACTTTTATAACCTAAGTGTGTTGCCTAAGATGTAGCACGTATCCATTTGATTGTTGTGGATGTTAATTTCAGCTTCTCCAGCCTTGTTTGGGTGTAATAATGAAGGTGTTGTTGCTCTCCCATAGACTTTAATGGTAATCGCTCATAATCGATGCTCACTATCGAAAAACCTTATCGATAGCGGCCGACTATCGACTATCGATCGATCTCGATAGCCAACGCAATCGCTCAACACTACTGATAATAAAAGTGGAGTTTTGCACCTAACAAAGAGACCTGCAGTTACTAGAAAAGATGTGTATCCTAATATAAGTTCAGGCTGCCCAATATCCAGGAAATATTTCAATAGAAAACTGTTAATAATAAAGCTATTGCAGTGCAATGTCTACACTAAGTCTTGGTGAACTATATCCAGTATTCTTTAAAGAGCTTGTCTGTGTTCGCCCGTGGGACTCCCCCCTCCCCCCCGCGACTTTACAGCGGTAGATGCGCCTTTAAAAATTCTCTACCTAACTACATAAAATATTCATATCTCTGATCTAACTAAGTTGTAAGGATCACAGCTAACAGTAGAGCTTTCTCGGTGAAGAAATAGAATAATTTCGCTGAGCTGTTTGCTGAGCTGTTTGGACAGAGTCAGAGCGCACGTCCTACTGCTCTGAGACGCTTACAGACACTGATCATGAACAGGAAGGGCTGTTCTATGTAAAACGAGGTCATGTGATTTTTCCAGCCAATCGCAACCATACACATCCCAGTCATGACGTCACACACACATCTCACCCTGCTCTCTTCTGTAAGCTGATTTGCTGGCCGCCAAAATGACAGGAAGCGCCGAAAATGGCACAATATTAATAGATTATGCACAGATTTTAACCTAAATTATCGCGTGATCTAAAAAATCCGATCAACATAAATACCGTGCCGATTTCAACTTTGTCGATAATAATCGCTCAACACTAGTCATTTTATATTCCAAAAAAATATGGAATAAAAATTGATCAAAAAGTCACAAATATTCCAAAACGGTACCAATAAAAAATAGACTTCAAATTATTTTTTTTATATTTTCCATCTCTAAAATCTAAGTGTGTCTTATGGTCCAGTGCGTCTTATAGTCTGAAAAATATTGTAAAAACCTAGCCTATAAAGCTGTCACATTATCTAACTTGTATGATGAATGCCGTAAAAAAAAAAAACAATGGCAGAATTGCGATTTTTCTTCATGTTGCTGCACAAAAAAATAGAATAATGCAACCAAATAGTCATACAAATACCAAAATGGTACCAATAAGAAAAGCCCTTACATAGCTCCATATTTGGATAAATAAAAAAGTAATGGCTATCAGAAGATAGTGATACATAAATATTGTTTTACACAACAAGAAAACTTTTTTCTTGAAGTTCTAAAACATAAAAACTACATAAATTGTGTAAGTTTTGTTACTGTGTAAAAGCAGTAAATTTAACTAAAGTTAAACAAAAATTACAAACTGGATATTGCTGTAGTCGTATCCACCAGCTAAGTAAAGTTAACATGTCATTTTTACCACACAGCAACTGTTATAAAAAAATAAAAAACGCTATCAGGATAGCTGGATTTTGTTTATTCTGTCTCCCAAAGTTCTTAACTAAAAGTGATCAAAGCATCATGTGAACCCTGACCAATCAAAATGTCTAATCATCCTGTAAAAAAAGAAGCCCTTAAACAGCCCTGTATACACAAAAATAAAAAAAAAGTTATGGCTTTCAGACTATGACTATATAAAAACACATTTTTTAAAAAGTGTTCAAGTATTAAAACATAAAAAACTATATAAGATTGAGATAGTTGTAATTGTACTGACCCTCATAGAAAAGTTATGTCATTTATACTGCAAAACAATGGCAGAATTACTGGGTTTTGGGGGCTTTGCAGATGCATCATGGCACCCACCAAAATTGCCGTTCTAAAAGCCAAATAGCTCTTCCTCCCATGTATGCCCTTCCATGCACCCAAACAGCAGTTTACAAACCTTGGGTGCTTTTTTTCCAGGATTCCTTGTAAAAATGAAACATTTTCAGCTAAAACTGCATTTTATTGGAAAAATTAACATTTTTCATTTTCACATTCTAATATTACAAAAATATGTTAAACACTTGTGTGGTCAACATATTCACTACACCCTTGGAAATATCCCTTAAGGAGGTATAGTTTCCCAAATAAGGTCTTCTTAAGGGTGTTTAATTCGTTTTAACACCTTAGGGTGTCTGCAAATCTAAAATGGAGGCTAAAGGAAATCCGAATGAAATTGAGACCCCAAAATTCCATTAGGTGCTCCTCCTATTCTGAAACTTATGGTTGAGTCAAATAGCGCACTAGGGAAACACATGAGATATTTCTAAAAATGGTAGAATCAGAGTCAAACTTCCTAAATGTTGTTTTGAACACTTTAAAGGGGGTCTTTAACATATAGCCCCTCAAAGTCACATCAGAACTGGACTGAACCCTAAAAAATTATGTGTTGTAAATTATCTTGAAAATGTGAAAAAATTGCTACTAAATTTGTAAGTCGTAAAAAATAAAAAACCATTAAAAAAATTATACCAACATAAATTAGAAATGTGGTAGATGCTAGTTATAAACTATTTTGTGTGGTACAATTACCTGTCTTACACACAGATATTTTTGAACTTTTAAAATTTTCACATTTTCAAATTTTTCACAAAAAACAAGTACTATGTGTCACAAGAATCACATGGATAGGTAAACATGTTAAAAAATTATTTCCACATAAAGTGACACATCAGATTTAAAAAATGGAGATCAAAGAGGTCACAGAGGACAAAACTGGCTGTGACCTTAAGGGGTTAACCTTTAATATAAAGTTCGGTAATTCCAAAGTCCTGAACCTTCTGTATCCCTGCATCAGAGAGCAATCTGGCGAATATACCGTATGTTCATTTGATTGGTCAGTTAAGTACAATACTAAGGAATACAAATTTTGAAATTGTATTAAATTTTATTTATACCCCCTTCTGTATACTCTAATTTATTCCACTTAGAAATTAAATATCTCTGTTTTTCCTGGTTTGGAAGAAAACATTATATTCTTGATCATTACCAGACATATTTTTGTCTTTCTTTCAAAGTTGACTCGCAATTAAGAAAACAAACACATAGGGCGACATGTATGATTTTTGATGTTAAGATGCCAATTTTTATGCACCTTATTTTAGTGTAGAATGCGCCTGATTTATGAACCCGCTCTAAATCAGGCGCATTCTAGCACATAAACGTCAATTCTGGCTCAGGTAAACCACTATGAAAGTGGTCTACCTGTTCCTACAGTAATGCGCCTGGATTTGTCGTACAGAAGCTATAAATCTATAGCTTTGTACGGTTGCAGTGCGCCTTGCCTCCCACACTCCCCCAAAATCAGGTGCATTCCAATGTGATGCGGGCGCTCTGTATTGCTCCTGATATTGGCGTATGGACAATTTTACACTGTAGCGAACGGGGCTGCGCTAGATGTTGGGCTGAAAAGATGCCAGACTTCTGGCCCAGCCCTGTTCATACATGTTGCCCATATTGCTTTATTTAGTATAGTCATGCCTGACTTAGAATGGTAAATGAAAGCCTTACACCTTTTTTGTGCAACAGTTTCATACGTTGCCCCAACACATGAACTGCCCCTAGATCAATTTGAGAATTAATGAGGGAATTTATATCTCATCTAAACAATTTTTCAGACCATTAACTATACCTACTCTTGCAATTTGAAAATGGTCCTCAGAAATAAGGGATGTCATTACTCAACTCTCCCCCCTGTTTAATGTAAGAGATGTTGTAATGGGGGATCTAATGTCTTTTGGAAAGTGGATCAATAATCTTAACTGGGTGTAAAATCCCAGATAAAACAGCTCTGTTTGACTCAAATAAATCAGGAAAATATTGTAGTTGCTTGAAGTAAAAACGGACCCTTGTACATGTCTTGTGGATCGGTAGAAAGATTATTCTCTGATGAAAATAAATTTTAGTATGTATAATTCTATGTGTAACACAGGTATTAGGCTTACTTTTACACTTTTCAAATAAGTATGATCTCATGATACAATATTGTCAACATAAAATGTTCTTTCTAGGGACATTATATCTTAAAAATCACACTCAACACATAATGACAACATACCATCACACTACCTAACCATAATATTAGGCAGGGAATTACCTCAATTTTACCACAACAACCAAATCCTATATTTATGTGCCATACTACCTATAATTCTTGTCACGGGTGTACTGGATATGGACCCGCTGGACCACCCCAAGCGGTAATATAAGCCACATTAGAGAGTGGAGTCTATGGTGCCTCCCGGTTCTTCACCAAAGCCTGCCGCAAGGCCGGTTAGATGTGTGCGGAGACTTGTTTGTGGTGACAGCCAGGGTGAAGTGTAGTACCGAGTCATCAGGCAAGACCAGGCAGAGAGGTCAGGGCAGGCAGCCCTCTCTAGAAAACGCCAACAGACTGGCAAGGCTTGCAGGGAGAGGAAAACAAGATATAGGATCAGCGGCCAGTGATTTTCCAATAACTGGTGCGCTGGCCGTTTAAATTTTACAGAGCCGGCGCGCATGGGCCTCAGGGAGAAAGCCCCTATTTTTCATTTGTGTAGTTATATGTTGCTTCAAAAAGTAATACAAATATTTAAATAAAACAATTGTAAAAATTTTGTCCAATTTTACAAGACCTTTATTAATTAATGACAAAATAGTCATGCTTAGTGATGGACTTTGAATAAGTTTTGGGTTGATTTGTCAGAATATGAATTTTTCGCAACCAATCTGTCAAGCTTTGATACACTTCCTTTTTCCTGTCTAACTGGCATGCTACTGACTGGTTGCCTGATTTTCCAGCAGATTACACTGGACAACGAAGATCTTGCTTCCTGAACACTTCTGGGTGTATCAAATGTAGTTTGAGCTGCTGATCACGAAAATCACCTTGAGATTTTACTGTCACGTACCGTTTTTCATTTTTTCAGGCTGTCCATGTATCGTTCACAATATACTGTATGTTACTCTTATGTAATTTATACACAAGCAAAGGCGTAAATTCCTTGCATTTCATTGTAGTTGCAATACAGTGGAACTGTTACAGACTAGGCACACCTAGAGATGTCTGGATGTTGCCTGAGGAAGCTTTCAAATCTGTTTGCAAAGATTTTGTAAGTTATTTCAAATCTAAGCAGCAGTGCGATCTGATATGGCTAAAATGTCTTGTTAGTGTTGGAATAGTGGCTATACCATCTCTTACATGGAGAGAAGAGTACATGCTTAAGCCTCAGAGATGCACTATGACAGCTCTCATCATAAAAGTATGTGAGCTGTACTGAATGCAAGATTGGAGATTAAGACAAATCCTAGGATTCTCAATTATGTTGCGCAAAATGTGCTGTTGATCATAAAGGTTGGCTGGAAGGTTCTCGCAAGTCTGTGTCGTTTGCTGATATGGTGGGAATAGAAGAATCATGTGACCGACTGTTCATTCTGTCTAACTAATGTATCTCTAATAAGAATAAGAAATCAATTGAATATCACGACCGGCCTTCAACTATGAAACCAGTGCCACATGATGACACTTTTCCAGTACCAAAGCCACCAGAGACATGAAGCCTGCATGGCAGTAACACAGTTTTTGAACAGGTTTACAACTTGTGCTTCTACACTAACATTGATGCATTGTTCACAGCTTTGGGTTGTGAGTATGAGCTTAAACAGTGGTGTCTCTTCATAGATTCATCAGTGTTAAGCCACAAGAATGTCTTTTTACACAATGGTAATGTTCATCCTTCAATACCTGTGGGCTATGCTACTCACCGTCATGGGTGGTCCCACGACCCGCAGCGTACCTACCAGGTACGAGTGGCACTGCATCCCAAACTTGTGCTTCTGTCC
>JAODAL010036407.1:0-41719 GCA_025379985.1 Phyllomedusa bahiana
TGGAAAAAACCCGACAACATGAAAAAATGATAGGAAATTTTAGCGGGGCCCCACCTCTCTCAAGGAGTGGTTCTGCATGTGGTGCCCCACGACCTTTTTTTTCTCTTTTCCTTTTTTTTGCTGTTTTTTGATCATTTTTACTTTCGTCATTGCTCACATCCCTAGAGGAAGATGAGGTGGTGCTAAATGCACAAAGTTGCTCAGGTAGAAAGCTCATCCGGATACTAAATGCGACAAATGGCATGAAGGTTAGTTTTGTCTGAACCACATTTCCCAGAAAAGGAGCACATACCGGGGAAACGGCTTCCCCTGGAGGGGGGAGGGTGCCGAAAAGGGCAACAACCTAAACGCAGGAACCGCACCTCCCCCTTTGTGCAAGGGGGAAACAAGAGGGCAGTGCCAGACAGGGAAGTGTAGGAAAATTATGGAAGAGTTAGGTTCCGCTTAAAATTTTTCCAGGACTATTAGGATAAAAGCAGAGCTCTGATTGGTTGTTATGGGTCCCAGAAAGTTTTTATGCTAACATTTTTATACATAAGGCCCACGAGTTTTTGGGGGCCCCCCACTTGGAAAATGGGTTCATGTGGATTAGGGTAAAATAATTGCGGCATCATATGTCCTGGGGGATGAAAAAATTTAAAAAATCTTTGTTGAAAAAGGAAATTTTCGCGTACTTGTAGATTACAGAACATGCAATGTCAATCAGCTGCCTTTAAAGCCAGCAGAATATTGATGTATATTAAAAAAGGCATGGCTCGCGGGACAGGGATGTAATAGTACCACTAAATAAAGCATTGGTGCGTCCTCATCTGGAATAAGCTGCTCAATTCTGGGTTCCAATTTGTAGAAAGGATGTAATGGAAGAAGAGAAAGTGCAAAGACGGGCAACCAAGCTAATAAGGGGAATAGAGCATATTTATGAGGGAAGGTTAAAAGAATGAAACTAATTTTAACTTGAAAAAAAAAGCCACTGGGTGGCATAATTAATTTATATAAGAATATATATGGCCCCTACAAAAAGTATGGGGAAATTTTTTTTCATGTAAACCCTCCTCAAAAAACAAAGGGGAAATTTCCGTCATCTATCAAAGTCTTCATCAGTAAGGGGAAACAAAGCTTTAAAATTCCATCTACCTCTCCCTTCATCTACATTTTCTAGGCTGTATTAAAAGGACATTTGTTTTTTTATTCCTATTTAACTTCAAAGACATGTAATTTATTCGCTAGTACTGGAATTGAAAGCATATCTCTTTGTAGTGCTGTCTCCTTAAAGGGGTTTTGCCAGGACGTGCCTTATCTGCCAAGAAGCAATTGTAAACAAGCCACAACTAGTGGATTCTGTATACAAAAGACAACACCTTTTCTCCACAGCAGCTTGAAAGCTTCTTCATGTTCTCTGTCATCAGATAAAGCAGGTATCTACTCAGATAATCACACTACAACTAGTGGATTCTTTATACAAAACACAACATATTTCTACCCGGTGCCTTGAAAGCTTCTTCAGCTCCCTTTCATCAGATAAGAAGTGTGCTCTGCACAAGCCGGGCCAGCAGTTCTTGTCAGGTCGTATCTAATAGAAGCTTTTAAGTAACTAAGGGCAGGTAAGGCAGCCTGTAGCTCTCTCAGACTGCAATTTTTGTAATCACATATATTTAGAAAAGTGATTAAATACCCATTTTGGAGGATCCCACGTCAACATTACATCGTGGCAAAACCCCTTTAATTGTATTACAAACATTTAGACATTTACTTGACAGCAGCCACATGGACCATAGGAACCTATAGTCTGGAAATGCTCAATGGCTTTTTTGGTAGAGTGTTGTGGGCATGCTCTGGGAACTCTGCAGAGCTCATTGTGTAAAGTCGAAGAGGAGGGGTGCTGTGACCATCACATATTAGGAATGGTGGATTCTGTGTTATACAGATGTAGCAGAGTACAGCTTGACTGTGATATCACAAAGGCCATTGAAAAGCATTGAAAAAGTTGAGATAACAATCAGTGCCGTGATATCACGGTGCAACATCTGTTCTGTTTAGTTATGATGTATATATCTGTATACATCATATATACATAGGTGTTACCTGTCATTGTATTCTAGATGCAATAATAATGGGCAGACTGCTGAAAAACAGGAATGTTTAGGATTTTAGAATTTTTGTAACAAGGATTTCGATGAGGATGATTGAAAAAAATAAAATCACCCAAATTATTTAAATGATAGGTCATTCTCTAATGACCAAATTCCTTTAAAGGGATTTTCATCTTGAAAATATCAGCTACATGTGAGGTAATGTCATAGAAAAAACACACTAGCCTTTTAAATACACTCCAGCACTGCTGGTCCACGATCCCCCGCTGGTCTGTTGTTTTCATTGTTAAAGGGGTTGTTCGTCACAAATGATTCTGGCTTTAATTTACTTAAAAGGTTGTTTCTCAAACAATATGGAATTAAATACTTATGTACCGGCAGATATTTATATTAGCTTAGAGTGCCCTCAGCTTCAAAAATTTTTTCTTTTAGCAGCCACCTTTTGTTTCCTTACTTACTGGCGTCAGGTCTAATGATCATCACCTTTGAAGACGGGTGGGGGCAGAGGGCCCCCCCCGGGCACAGAAGTTCTGTAGTGTGGGAGGGGAGGGAGGACTCTGGCTTTCTATGTCCCTGCGGGCCTGGTTTTAACCCTGGTGTCCCTTTTTTCCTCCTGCTCCTACACAGTTTTGAGCAGGATTAGGTGATCAAAATGTGACGAGTGACCCTGTTTGTTACTATAATCTGTGTCTGGGGAGCTGAAAAACTTAATAAACTATCCCCGATTGTAAAACCCGTTCTGCTGTACTGGGGGGACACATCCTGAGAAAAACCTTTGCAGCTTTCCTGCCTTTTTCTGAGAGGGTTTGTTTGTTGTTGCTGGAGTGGGGGAATTGTAAGCTAAGCAGGGGGGTTAGAACCTTGCAGCCCCTGCTTTAGAAATCATGACCTCCTAAGGAAACAGGGGACCCCCCTTAACTCTAGCACAATCCCGGTGGGGGCTGCCTTGTGCGAAGGGGGGGGGAAAAGAGGGAGGGGGGAAGGGCAGAGAATTTTAAGCCGCCCTCAATTCAACTCCCATTCACAGACAGGGGGCTGAAAGCTTTTTAATTGAAAAAACTCCTTTAAAAGCGGTTTTTTCCCTTTGGTCGAAAACAAAATTTCAACTGGTCCCCATAACTTTTTTTTGGCTGACAAAAATTTGGGGGTGGTTTCTCAAAAACCAGGTGATCAAAAACAGGAATTAAATACTGGTATGTAACGGCAGATAATTATCTATATTTAGCTAGGGAAGTCAACTGGTCTAAGGTAACATCCCTGAGCTTTAGGCATAGAAGGGCTTACATTCTGCAACCACAGTCATCTAGGGCCTTAAAGAGAATAATGTCAGCAGGTCTGTAGCTGTAACGGCTGGAGGATCTGATGCAGCCTATACAATATGGGTTATCTAGAAATTGGTAGGACATTAATATTGTAAAGTGACTTGTTTTTGCAGGATATTTAACATAAAAAGCAATCCTTATAGTGAGACAACCCCTTTAAAACTAGCAGCTTTTTTAGAACAGTAACTTTATAGAGCCAAGTGTATTAGTGTAAAATTAAAAAACTACAAAAAGCCAATAGCATGAGTATCAGCAGCTAATACACAACTGTGGCTATACTGTGGCTACTATACACAACATCTTATATTCAACAAGAGACTTAAACCATTTCTCTGTTTTATTTGTCCTATTGATTTTATATACAACACACTGTATATATACTGTACTATTGATATTTGGTCAAAAGTATCGGGAAAATGATGGATGTAACAGAGACAAAACCCTTAGGTCTCAGTAAGGAATTGCATGTGAATACCTTTTTTTCTTAAATAACACAAAATGTAATCTAAAAGATGAAGCAGTGCAATGGAAAAAGATTGCAGGGCAAGAGGTGTTTGTAATGTACTAAGAGAAGGCGAAGTGTCATAATTGCAGTAACAAATATGTGTACTCACACCAAGAAACCTGTCAACTGAAATTATTCCTGTTTCTTTCCTTCCTGTAATAGGTGAAAGCACTTTCTACCCATTACCTGGTGCCATCTTACACCTAAGATGTGCAGTGCCATCTAAGTTCTTCATTGAAGAGACCAATTTGAAGATGAAATATAATTGACATAGAAACATGGTTCAGAGATAAAAGTCACCATAATATTTGGCGACACTTTGTTTTTCTATTTTCCCTCAAATCACAAAATTGTTTTGACACTTCTTTTCTTCTGTCTATATTTATAAGTATATTAGCTCTGGGGTTTGCATACAATTTTTATTTATATCTCTTACTTTATTTCTGTGAGCAAGGATAAATTTGGACAATAAGGCCAGTAAAACGCTTTTTCTGGGAGAAATTCAGCCCAAATTAAACCCGCCGAATGCCCCAATTAGGGCTAATCCGCCATAACACGGTAATGAAAGTTTCAAAGAAACTATATTACGTCCCCCTCTCCCTGCTCGGGAAATACGCCGAGGGGGGAGATCATTAAAGGTCCTTTTAAAGGTTACCCCCGTAGAATGACTGTTGGGGGCCGGCGAAGTCCCGGGCCCCCCGCTCGCTCCCCCTCCTGCCCCCCCCCCGGCCCACACGGGGACCTTTTAACCTTGTTCTACAATGGGTGAAGTGGGGATTTTTCCACAATGTAAATTCTCCATTACCCAAAAACCCACAGTGTCCCAAATTCAATCATTTTAACCATCTAGAGTGAATCAATTCGAAAAACCCCAAGAAAAAAGAGAAAATAATAGGAATATAAAAAAACCGTTCACAGATAAAAAAAAAAAATTCCAAAAACAAAAATTTTTAATAAACATTAAAAAATTATCCTTTATACATAAAAATGGCTTACACATATACCACTAAAAAATAGGGCAAGTATTTAAAAAAGTACCCGTGTATATCGACCTAGTAAAAAAGAAATTTGACAAGTCTGTAAAAAGAAAAAAGACATTGTACCAAATCCCTATTAGCAGGGGAATCCCCCTTTAAAAAGGGAGGAAAATTTTGGAAAAAAACCCCTTTTCTGAGACCTTGTCACTAGACTGTTCCCCCATTGGCCCAGTATATACCATAAAATAAAAAAGCACATGCTATCATTTAAACTACACCGTAGAGACTCGCCCCGAAAAGGGCGACCCCCCCCTGGACCCCCCAAAAACAAATTTATAAGTCAAACATAAAGAACACAGACATATTCCCAGGTTTCCCCAAGTTTGGGTTATCAGGGGATAAAAATTTATCTGTGATAGAGTATGATGGTCCCAAATGATGGCATGATGAGGCCCATAAGTAAATGCCAAACAGTATATCACTTATTACCACCCTATTAACCAAAAAAACTACTCAGCCAATCCAAACCCCTTTATCCCCAAGATATGGGGCAAAATCCTTGCCATCTCAATAACCAAAAAAAAGCCCCCAAAAAACCCCCAAAGTTCCCGCGCCCCCCGTTCGCCCCAAACCCGGAAATGACAAAAACCGGGAAAAAGACAAACCGGAAGTGGAAAACGAAAATAATTCACAGCACGGCCCCCAGAAGGAAATGGACGGCGGAACGGTGCAAACCCCCCTGTCCCCGGTCCCCCCCGCGCAACTAGCAAAATAGTGCACACCGCCCCATAAAAAAGGCGCACTCGGGCGCCCCAACTATACAGATAATCGTTTGGGCACAAAAAGATAATGGGGTACCCAAGTAACGGAGACTTATAAACAAGACTAATATCAAATAACAAGGGGACGTTAAAAATCCAATGGATATAAAACCCAAAAGTTTTAAAGGGTAGTAAAAAAAAGTGAGGGCATAAGCAAAAAGAATATAAATTTATATACCGACATATTGATAATAAAGAGACTAACCCACACATGGTTTAATTTCAACTGATTACCCTATCACCAAAACCAAAAAACAAAAACCAAAAAACAAAAAAAAAAAAAAAAACAAAAAAAAAAAACAAAAAAAAAAAAAGGGTAACAGTGGAATATCATACCCTGTGTTGGGTTAAATCTTTTTATTTTCAACATTGGTGTTTTGGGCTTTGTTTGTATTGAGCATGGCAGGGCTTTGCTCCTATCATTGGGAGTAAAGGGATTGGGTTGGGTGATAGTTTATTTGGGTTTTAGGGTGGGTTATAAGTTTTATCTGTCTGGCACTTTCTTTGGCCTCATATGCCATCACTTGGACCACATCATTTCTCACGATGTATAATTATTATCCCCGGGGAACCCTATTTGGGGGGGGGGGAAAAGCCGGGGGCTTATGTCTTTTTTCCCTTTTGTTTTTATGTATAAATTTTTTTAGTTAGGGTGAGTCCCGAGGGTGGGGTCCCCTTTTGGGGGGATTTTCTTATCGGATAGGCTAGTATAGGATAGCGATGTGCTTTTTATTTATGGGATATACTGGTCCAATGGGGCAAAAGGGGGTTACTGTGACAAAGGGCTTCAGAAACGTGAGTTTTTGACCATATTTTCCTCCCTCTTATAGGGGCACTTCTCCCTGCTAATAGGTATTTGGTACAATGTCTTTTTTGCTGTGATTAGCTAGACATTGTCCACTTGCTTTTGTATCTAGGTACTGATATACACCGGGTACTTTATACGTATACAGTTGCATATTTGTATAGTGGCTATATGTGTGAGGCCATTTTTATGTACTGTATAAAGGATAATTATTTTAATGCATATCTATTAAAGATTATTGTTTTAGGAATTTTTCTTTTGATCTGTGAGATAGAATCCATTCTAGCAATGGTTAGCCATAATTTTATTTTCAGATTTTTAGTTAACATGTGATTGCTTAGATTAAAAATTGCAGCAAAACTTCAGCTTTGGGTTATATCAGATATCTGTAATGGTTTTCAGCTTGTGGGTGTAAATGAGAGCATTGTCCCCCATTTATGGAAGATGTGCTTTCACTTGAGCTGCATTATCGACTATTATTGAATTGAATGATATGTCTAAAATAGCGCAGAGGACTAAGATCAAAGATTCTGAAGGTTCCCAGAACAATACTACGGGATCCCTCTTTGTTTTTACCAATATCAATTGAGACTCCTAAATCAGTTCGTGTCAAAAGGTCATCTCCTTAGCGATCTTCATTAAATCTAATGGCTCTTGCAGCAGTTCAACCAAGATAATACCTTTTTCTCAGGCTAATTGGAAAAATCAAACACCTACTCCACAACTACTCAGCTATGCCAGACCATTAATAATAGTAACAAACAATCTATTTGGGCAACCTCTATGCCCCCATTACACTTGGCCAAAGTGGCAGCCATTAAAACTGTGGCCAGAAAATTGTGCTCTCCATTTCCTTTTGAATTGCCAAATCCTGTTATCTGTTTCTGCCTAACACAACCATTAACTCTTGCTGAAACGAGTTTTATATGCTCGAAAAAGTATCTCTAAACAGGGCAAGGCTGAGGTAAAAAAACTGTTTTACTCACCTCTCAGGTCCCTGCTGCAGCTGCTTAAAGCATCCCAGGACCTGCTCACCTGTGCTTCTGGTATCTCATCCTGATACATAGAATGCTCTCTTTCTACCCTACACTGCGTCAGTGAATGGAGCACAAGCATCTCATGTGTGTTGGCACAAGACACCAAAAGTTCAGAAAAGCGGGTCACAGGGCACTTTGGAGCAGCAGTGGTGGGAACCTAGGAAGTGGGTGTCACTTTTTTCCTTTTCTTTAGATAGTTTTAGTTGGCTGGAATATCCCTGTAACTGGTGCCACCTCTTTACTTTGTGATGTGGCTTAGGATCCCTAAGTATCTTTAAGGCCCCGAGACCAGGGTTTGTGAACGTCTTGATGCATCCAACCTGATTATTGTCCCCGGGCAGATACTGAACAATGATGTAGCAGTTGCAACATAAAGACCCCAGAATTTTTTCTAACCTTTCTTAGCTATTCCGTTTCACTGAAACTTAAAACTTATATTTTCGCACTGTTCTATATCCAATTTAAGAACTGCATGGTTCACCCCAGGTGTAAGACCCTCAGTTTGTATTCTTATTTCCACTATTTATTTCCTGTTCTGCTATGTTCAGCCCAGGAAAGTGATTTATCCAACAATTACACTACATTTTGTGACATATTTTTCCATACAAAGCAAAATAAATAAAGTCCTGCTATAAAGAACCCGAAAAACACTGATATACACTTTTCACCTAATTTTACAGTGGCTGCATATTACCAGCACACTGAGCCTAATGCCATCATACAATTCATAAATTGTTCTGCTATGCAGCAACAAAAAATATTCTCATGTTATTATGTAATGTCATCTGAGAGCAATCGATATATATTTACTGCCAATGAGAGGAACAGTAAACTGCCACACATGGCTTGATTTATATCATACAGTATCTAAACAATGGGTCCATCTAATAAATAGCATATATATTTTATCTTTTTTAATTTTGTTTTCTTTTTTTTCACGTGGCCCAAACTATCTTGGAAGCTTCTCCCCTTTAGGATTTTCCTGTCTTGGTTGCTCTGTTGACATTGCTTTATACTGTAGCACTGGTTGGAATAAAACCGCCTTTTGGATATCTGCTCATCTGACCCCTTTGATGGTATTCTAACCCTTAGTTTTTTAATACCTGCTTCGATTTCCATTGCCTGCAATTCTTCCCTGCTCTTTGAATGTTCCTTAACACGGAGAGTCGTGTTCTAGCATGCATAGATGCAAAACGTGGTTTTCTCACCACAATGATTAGCTTTAAACAAGTAGGTAAAAGTAAATAAAGAATACTGCCAAATACATTGCTTTCCTGATTTGTTTAGGAGATAGAGGAGATTTTATCTTCTGCTTATGTACATATATTTCTCCAGGCTATTGATCATCTCTCTTTGCTCTCAGTCCTCCAGTAGTCCAGTCCAACTATAGTGATGTCATTTCCTGCTCAGTTTTATCAGTTGTTTATCTATGTTACTGACAAACTTTAACCCTTCGCACTACAATTTACAAACCTCCTGCAGTCATGTCACTGTAACAGGCTCAGCTTGTAATAGCAGAGTTGATATGCGAAATCACTGCTGTAGAACTGCCCACAGCCTGACCAGGAAGTGTGAGCCTGCAACTAGTTGTGAAGAGGAGGCTCTGTTAAAAGACATGGTGAGAACACTCCTTTAAAGGGGTTTTCTGACTGTAAGCTGTGTACCGAGGTGGGCTTCCCAGAATACAGCACAGTCACAGACAAGAAACGACTCCAAAACCAGTTCAGACCAAAAGATAAATATAACGGAAACTGAATAAAAAAGGGAATTAACTGTATACCACAAGAAAACCTTGGACACAAACCATGACCTGGAATCACCAAAGTTTACCTATCACTAGACTCAGAAAATCTAACAGCTATTTACATAATTAAAACCCTGGGTAACTGGAAAGATAGTGTGGATGCGTATTTCAGGGGCGCGCTTGCACTATTTATAGAGTAGGTACATCTATCTTTCCATTGGGTGGAGTCAAACCAACTCCCCACGGCGGCACCTTCTCTGGGCACATTGGCAATTCGGAAATAGCTTAAAGCACCAGGTACCATGTACTAATGTCACGGCGCTCGGCGCCGCGGCTTGCCACGGCCGTCCCCCGGCGCTTACGGAGTCCGGCGCGGGTGCCGCGGCTGCCCGCAGCCGTGGTCCTTCTGCCTCTGGGCAGGAAACCCCATACTTACCAGTCCCCGCTCCTGTCTCCGGCTCTGACAACCGCCGTGCGCATGCTCGTCACTTAAGGCGCGCACACGACGGCTGGACTGGATTTAAAGGGCTAGCGCGCCGTTAATTGATTATTGATGGCCGCTGGTTCTATATAAGGTATACGCCCCCAGCACTCTCTGCCAGTTTGTTGGTGTGCTTAACTTGCTTCTAGAGTGTATTGCTGTTCCGTCCTGATTACTCGTGTACCAGTCCGCCTGCTTACGTTTCCTGACCTTTCCTGTTTGCCGCCTGCCCTGACCGTCTGCCTGTCTCTGACCACGAACCTCTGCCACCTGCCCTGACCTTCTGCCTGTCCCCGACTACGTCTCTGGATCACGATTCTGTACCACGCTGTACCCCGGCCGCCATCGCAAGCCAGTCACGTCAGGGGTAACGACCTGGTAGCCTCACGCCGCAGCAAGTCCATCCCGCTTTGCGGCGGGCTCTGGTGAAAACCGGGGGCTACTTAGACTCCGTTCCCTGGCGTGGCTTAGCTATCATCGCTTGCGTTGGTCCAGCGAATCCACCAAACCCGTTACAGTACAAACTGGCCATGGATTCCGCCAGGGTACCCTTGCCCGTTCTCCGGGATGTCTCGACGGCTGTCGCCCAGCAGTGCCAGCGTATTGACCAGCTAGCAGCCATGATGCAGAACCTTGCTGCCCGTCTACCGCCGCCTGTGGCGGCCGCCGCCTCGCCAGCACCAGTTGCACCGGTACCAGTACCTTCTCTGCATCTGCCGCTTCCGTCACGCTATGATGGAGATCCCAGGAAATGCCGTGGCTTCATCTGTCTATGCTCCATCCACCTGGAGATTTTGGGTCACCATTTCCCCACCGAGCGGGCTAAGGTGGCTTTTGTTATCAGCCTCTTGTCGGGGGAAGCCTTGGCTTGGGCCACCCCGCTATGGGACTGAGGAGATCCGCAGATGGCAAATCTACAAGCCTTTCTCCAGGGGTTCCGCAACGTCTTCGAGGAACCTGGCCACACCTCCTCCGCGGCGGTGGCTTTGCTCCGTCTCTGTCAGGGCGACTCTACAGTGGGTCACTACTCCAGTTCCGCACCCTTGCCTCTGAACTGAAGTGGAATAATGAGGCCTTGGTGGCAACCTTCTGGCAAGGTCTCTCGGGCCACATTACGGATGAGCTCGCTGGTCGGGACCTGCCGTCCACGCTGGATGAACTGATTCAGTTGGCTTCCCGAATAGACATTCGGTTTGCGGAGAGACAACAAGAGCTCCGTCTTCAACGGGAGGTCGCCCGTCCACGCCGGCTACCTCTGCCAAAGGTTCCGGAGGATGAATCCGTATGTATTGAGAGAGCCCACTTGTCCCAGGAAGAATACTTGCAGCGTCGCCTGAGACAGTTATGTGGCGGTTCTGGCCACTTCATTGGGGACTGTCCGGTGTGTCCGGGAAACTCGCGCACATTAGGGTTCGCAGGAGAGGCGTCCCTAGGTGTCTGTGCAGCATCTCTCCGTCTGACCATTCCCGTACTCTGTGGAATTTCACCAGACAGCACCTTCCAAGCCACCGCCTTCCTTGATTCGGGGTCCGCTGGGAACTTTGTCAGCCAGTCTCTGGTCTCCAAGTTTCGTCTCCCGGTGACCCCTTTGCAGAAACCCATGTATGTCTCCTCCGTTAGTGGCGAATGCCTAAAGGATGTTATTCGGTTCTGCACGGAGCCCCTCTGTCTACAGGTAGGCGCTCTACACAAGGAAACTCTGAAGCTGCTGGTACTGCCTCGTTCCTCTTCCGAAATTCTCCTGGGCCTTCCATGGTTGCAAGAGCATGCTCCGACCTTGGACTGGAACACGGGCGAAATTATCCGTTGGGGCCCTGCGTGCCACTCGCGTTGCCTTCCGCTTCTCCGTTCTGCCCTTCGGCCCGCTCCAGTAAAGTCTTCAAAACCTCTGTCGGGTCTGCCCACTCTGTACCAAGACTTTGCCGATGTGTTTTCTGAAAGACAGGCCGAAACGCTGCCCCCGCACCGGCCTTTTGATTGTCCTATTGACCTGCAACCTGGTAGTACTCCTCCCCCAGGCAGAGTCTATCCTCTTTCCGTCCCGGAGACTAAAGCTTTGACCGAGTATATTCAGGAGAACCTCCGTAAAGGCTTCATACGCGTCTTCTTCACCGGCGGGGGCTGGTTTCTTTTTTGTTGAAAAGAAGGATGGGACTCTACGACCCTGTATTGATTATCGGGGGCTTAACAAAATTACTATCAAAAATCGATACCCCCTGCCTCTGATCTCGGAGCTATTCGATCGCCTGCGTGACGCGAAAATTTTTTCCAAGTTGGACCTACAGGGAGCGTACAATCTGATCCGTATCCATAAAGGCGACGAGTGGAAAACAGCTTTCAACACCAGAGATGGGCATTTTGAATATCTGGTCATGCCCTTTGGCCTTTGCAATGCCCCAGCAGTTTTCCAGAATTTCGTCAACGAGATCTTCCTTTATGTTTGTGTCATCGTTTACTTGGGTGACATCCTGATCTTCTCTCCGGATCTCAAGACTCACTGCCACCACGTCCGCCTGATGCTCAAACGTCTCCGAGATCATCAGTTGTATGCCAAACTGGAAAAATGTCTATTCGAACGCACCTTGTTGCCCTTTCTGGGGTACATCGTCACGGATCAGGGTCTCCAGATGGATCCCTCTAAGCTATCTGCAGTTGTACAGTCGCCTCGACCTGTGGGCCTTCGGGCTATCCAACGATTTCTGGGCTTTGAAAATTACTACAGGCAATTTATCTAGCACTTCTCCACGCTCATGTCCCGCTAGTGGCCCTGATGAAGAAAAATGCCAACCCCAAATCCTGGCCTCCAGAAGCTCAAGAAGCCTTTGAGCACCTCAAATCTGCATTTGCTTCGGCTCCTGTCCTGTCTCGCCCGGACCCGCAGTGTCCGTTCGTACTTGAAGTGGACGCTTCCTCAGTGGGGGCTGGAGCCGTCCTCTTACAGAAGTCTGCCTCTGGAAAACTGCGCACCTGTGGGTTTTTTTCTAAGACCTTCACTCCAGCCGAGCGAAACTATTCTATTGGAGACCGTGAATTACTCGCCATAAAGTTGGCTCTAGAAGAATGGCGGCACTTGCTGGAGGGGGCTCGCCATCCCTTCGAAATCTTCACGGATCATAAAAATCTCCTTTATCTACAGTCCGCGCAGTGACTAAATCCTCGTCAAGTCCAGTGGACCCTCTTCTTTGCCCGCTTTAAACTTTTTCCTGCACTTTCGGCCAGCTGAGAAGAACGTCAGGGCGGATGCCCTTTCTAGATCCTCGGATACTGTGGGCTCAGAACCGCCATTGCAACACATAATTCCTCCAGAACGTCTCCTCATGGCGGCTCCCGCGGGTCTTAAACATCTACCTCCGGGGAAGACCTTTGTCCGCCTTGCCTTGCGCCCAGAATCCTGAGGTGGGGACATTCTTCCCGAACTGCTGGCAACCAGAGTCCATAAGTCTCTTCAGCTGGTTTCCCGATATTACTGGGCCCACCCTTGCTCAAGATGTCAGGGACTTTGTGCTGGCCTGCTCCTCCTGTGCCCGAAATAATGTTCCACGCCTCAAACCCGCGGGCCTCCTGCTGCCTCTCCCTGTGCCGGAAAAACCCTGACCCATGTCGCCATGGACTTTGTCACAGATCTCCCGCCCTCATCTGGAAACACGTCCATCTGGGTGGTGACCGATCGTTTCTCCAAAATGGCTCACTTATCCCACTGCCTGGGTTACCCTCTGCCCCCAGCTGTGCCCAACATTTTTTCCATCATTTTTCCGTTTCACGGTCTCCCGTTTGCATAATTGTCTCTGCAGGGGAGTCCCATTTATTGCCAAATTTTGGCGGGCTTTGTGCTGTCAGTTGCAGATTCAGCTGGATTTTTTCATCTGCATACCACCCTCAAACTAACGGGCAGGTAGAGAGGGTTAACCAGGTGTTGGGCACCTACTTACGGCACTTTTGTGTCCGCTCGTCAGGATAACTGTGTCCGATCTTCTCCCCGTGGTAGAGTTTTCTTATAACTCTTTAGATTCGGAATCCACTGGGGCCTCCCCCTTTTTTGTCGTTTTTTGGGTTACATCCCCGCCCACATCTCCCCCTTGCTACATCGTCTCTTGTACATGCCGTTGATGCCCAAGGAAGGGGCATCAAGGCTCTCTGTCAGCTCACACGACAGGCCCTGCTACGAGCCTCTCCCCGCACCAAGCGTCAGGCTGACAGGTACCGTAGGCCCCCGCCCCTATTTGAGCCAGACGACAGGGTTTGGTTATCCGCGAAGTACATCCGCTTTAAGGTGCCTAGTTACAATTGGGTCCCAAATACTTGGGCCCTTTTGTGGTACTTCGGCGTCTGAACCCAGTCTCCTATAAGCTCCGCTTGCCCCCAACTCTACGGATCCCGAACGCGTTTCACGTGTCCCTCCTCAAGCCGGTGGTGCTGACCCGCTTCTCCCGTAGATCTGTCTCGCCTTCTCCTGTTGCTAATACGGATAATATCTTTGAGGTCAAGGAGGTGCTGGCGGAGAAGACGTGAGGGGAAGCGGTTCTTCCTTATTGACTGGAAGGGCTTCGGTCCGTAGGAGCGTTCATGGGAACCTGAGGCCAACCTGTCCCCTGATCTCCTCTCTAAATTCCAAAGGAAGAGAGGGAGGGCTAAGGGGGGGGGGGGAGTGGTTACTGTCACGGCGCTCGGCGCCGCGGCCGTCCCCCGGCGCTTACGGGGTCCGGCGCTGTGGTCCTTCTGCCTCTGGGCAGGAAACCCCATACTTACCAGTCCCCGCTCCTGTCTCCGGCTCTGACAACCGCCGTGCGCGTGCCCGTCACTTAAGGCGCGCGCACGATGACTGGACTGGATTTAAAGGGCCAGCGCGCCGTTAATTGATTATTGACGGCCGCTGGTTCTATATAAGGTATACGCCCCCAGCACTCTCTGCCAGTTTGTTGGTGTGCTTACCTTGCTTCTAGAGTGTATTGCTGTTCTGTCCTGATTACCCGTGTACCAGTCCGCCTGCTTACGTTTCCTGACCTCTCCTGTTTGCCGCCTGCCCTGACCGTCTGCCTGTCTCTGACCACGAACCTCTGCCGCCTGCCCTGACCTTCTGCCTGTCCCCGACTATGTCTCTGGATCACGATTCTGTACCACGCTGTACCCCGGGCTGCCATCGCAAGCCAGTCACGTCAGGGGTAACAACCTGGTAGCCTCACGCCGCAGCAAGTCCATCCCGCTTTGCGGCGGGCTCTGGTGAAAACCGGGGGCTACTTAGACTCCGTTCCCTGGCGTGGCTTAGCTATCATCACTTGCGTTGGTCCAGCGAATCCACCAAACCCGTTACAACTAATTACTGTTTTTATATTATATGGTTGTGTGTGGAATTGTCAAGCGTGACGAGTATTACCTCATTGAGAAGTCTCTGAGATTAAAGACGTAAACTATAGATGTCGAATCGATTTCTAACTAAGTGGAAGTCGTTTAGAATTTCAGGAAAACTTCGTTCGTACGAAATCGAACTTGGGGTGATTCGCGGGAACAATTTTGCTTTTCAATGCTAAAATGGCTGCGAGCACATGGCCGTTAACATGGGTGCAAAAATGCACTCTCTGGGAGGAAGAAGGGCATAGCTGCCTAATGTGCATGGAGAATGAATCCAATCAGAAGACCGAGTGATTGCGGACACGACCCGCAGCTATATAAGACCGAGCGCGCGTCTGGAGCTCACACTCCTCTCACTGTACTTAAAGGGAAGGTGCTGCTGCGGTGAAAGCGCTTCTGAAAACTGATTTTTACACAGCGATTTTTGTGGGTGTCTCAGCTTGTCTCAGAGCTGTTCACTGAATGTTCTATTTCTGATTTTTTGGTATAGGGATCTGAAATCCAGTGTGCGACCACTCAGCTGCATATACATTCAATATCCAAGTGGGATCTAAGCCATTCCCTGTGTATTCATTTAAAAGAAACAGCGTTTTTACAATACAAATACCACTTCATTTTTGGCTGCTCAATCTAATGCGCACTTACATCCAGGGGTTAATTAATCGTTTTTTTTCTGGTGTGCTCAAAAAAATAAACCTTATTTTACAACGCAAAATATATATTTTTTTTTGGTAGCCTAATTCACAACAAAGTTAATTACAAGTTAACTCATTGTTCGTGTGGCGTAGAAAAACGCCATTGTAAACACGCTACAGAAGCTACTAGTTTGTGTGGCACAATTCTATTGCGAAATTTACATCCATGGGATAATTAAGCGTTGTTTTGCTGTGCTGACAAAAATAAACCGTCTTTTCAACGCCAAATATATATATTTTTTTTGGTACCTAAACAAGTAAAAAAAATAAAAAAAAAAAAAGCAAAGGATAATTACTATTTATCTCTTGTTGTGTGGCGTAGAAATAGCACCATTGTAACACATCAAACAAAGCTACTATTTGTGGTGGCTCAATTCTATGCGCAATTAACAATTCCAGGGGTTAATTAAGCGTTGTTTGCGGTGTGCAGACAAAAATAACCGTCGTTTTCAACGCCAATATATACGTTTTATTTTTTGGTAGTCAAATTCACAGCAAAGGGTTAATTACGAATTTTATCTCTTGTTGTGTGGCTTAGAAAATACGCCATAGTACACACGCTACAAAGCTATCTAGTTTGTGTTGATCAATTCAATTGCTCAATATAACATCCAGGGGTTTAATTAGCGATTGTTTGTGGTGTGCTGACAAAAATAAACCAGTCTTTTTTCAACGCCAAATAATATATATTTTTTATGGTAGCCTAATTCACAATCAAAGGTTATTACAATGTTAACTCTTGTTGTGTGGCGTAGAAATACCGCCATTGTACACGTCACAAAGTCTACTAGTTTAGTGGTGGCTCATTCTATTGCGCAATTTACAATCCAAGGGGTTAATTAAGCGTGTTTTGCTGCTGTGCTGACAAAAATACACCGTCTTTTTTTCAACACCGAATATATACATATTTCTTGTCGCATAATACACAAGCGAAGGATAATTAAGCCTGATTGTGCTTTACATTTAGTAAAACACACAGTGCATGTAAACGACACATACAAGTAAATTTTTCCTGGCCATTTGTGAGCGCAATTTATAACCAAGGGTTACCCAAGCTTAGTTACCTGGTGTTCATTTGGAGTCAAAAACAGGTGTATATTTATCTTATACAGATAGCGTCATCAAACAGTGTCTAGTACATGATAGAACAAACAGTATGTCAGACAGAGAGGTTGCATGCTCTGCAACTGCGATGGCAGAGTCACAGCAACATTACTGAAACGGGCCCAGGTCGCAGCACAGCAAGGGGACAACGCAGCAGGGTCCCTCGGTGAGCCACAAAACTGCCGCTGTCATCTAGCCGCTCGGTGGATGTTGATTCAGACAACCAAGGGTTCTTGATTGGGTTTGACTAATATATGTCAACCTCTTCCTCCCAGATGACATCTGTACAACCCCAGCCAAGATTCGGTTGGTAACCTCAGACACAACACCATATTTGCAAGGCCCGGGAGCGGGTCCATCGGCCCTGCACTGTCCGTCAGACCCCCTCTGACCCATCCAGTTTCCCTCAGCCAGGGAACTACAATTTTGGTCTGGGCTCAGCGCCACTATAAAGCGAGGATAAACAATATGAGGAGGGCAGTCAGCAGCTACTTGGCAACGAAGAAATGGTGCAATATCCCCAGCTTCTTGCATAGCGGCAAAGTAATAGATGTGGAGAGTGACATGGAGGTCATGTGTGAGAGTTCATTGCCTCGCTTAACCAGACCGAGATGATGACAGTAGTGACGAAGAAACAAAATAGTGATGATGTAGCCTACCGCATCTTGGGAGCCGGTGAAGCAAGGCTTCATCATCGTCAGAGAAAGTGGCGTCAGCTTGCGCGTTCTGCAGCGCGCAGCCAGCAAGTGGGTTGTGTTGGAGAGCCGTGAGTCAGCAGGGTAGCAGCAGTTGTGAGGTCGGGAGCCAAGTGGCCACGGGGTAGAAAACCGCTTCGCAGGTCCAAGAACAGTAAGCGGCACAGGGGCTCAGCGAGGCAGCGGCGGCAGTATCACTCAGTGCGAGCGTTGGCGGTTAAAATTCAGCTACTCGGCGGTGTGGCAGTTCTTTGCTAAAGGACACCGTAGGAGCCGCATATGGGTATAGTAGAATCTGTGGGCAGAAAGTGAAGCGGGGCCAGGAGCTAACGTTGGCACAAGGGCCCTGCGTCAACACATGCAGCGTCACCATCCGTGGCCTGGGAGAAACGTGTGCTCAGATGTGGTGGTCCCATCCTGCCGCTGTCAGCAGCATCATCGGCCAGTGGCACGCAGTGCCATATTCATCAGGCCAGTTCCTAATGCTCCACGCACCTTCTGCAGAAGTTCAGCTGTGTTTCTCTTTTGACATCCTCACCCGTTCCAGATGCTCCTGGCTCCTCCTACTCAATGGCGCCAGCAGTCCGTGTCATAAGAGAGGCTATTGAACAGAGACAACAAGTAAATGCGTCCAAACCATCCCTAAAGGTGCAGCCGCTGTACACGTTGCTCCTAGTCCAAGTTGTTGGAACTCTGCAGTCCCTCCCTTTCCAAATGTGGACTCTGCAGCCATTCAGAGAAACTAATGGCTTGTGCCGACCGTGATTGAGAGTTCCAAGCCGAAATTTATTTTGCCAAAAAGGCAGTACCACACTTCATAAATATGTAGAAGCAGAAATGGGTCAGTCCTTTGAGCTTATCCTGGGGGGTGGGGTTTGTTCCAAGGTACAGACGGCAGCGCGGTAACAGTCTGGAGCAGTAACAACGGTCAGGGCCAGTACAAGTCCTTTAAACTGTGCCCACAGGTGAATGTGCTTCCTGCCCAGCACAACCAACAACTAGGACAGGAGAACCGCCGGCTTTCCTCCTCCACTTTGTCAAACTGCTGCTCCTGCGCCAATGGTCCGCCTCCTCCTCCTGCCAACGACGCACCACCACTCATCCTCCACAAGTACTGCTCCATCATATCCACATGAGTAGGCACAGCGTGTCACTCAGTTCTACACCTAGCCTTGCTCGGCGAACGAAGTCAACATGGGAGGAACTGCTCGCGTCATGCAGCAAGAAATCGATGTGTGGCTTTCTCCGCGCCCAGACTGCAAACGGAACCATGGTTGACGGACAATGGGAGGATCATGTGTCCCGCGCTGCACCTGAGAGGATGGTCCATAGCGCCCTGCATGGCGCACGTGTGTCAATGCAGTTGTAAAAATGTTCCTGAAGGTCTTCACCGATCTTCATAACTTTCTGAAATGGCCAGGAAACGGTGCATAGAGCACTGTGTAGTCCATTTCGTGACAAAGCCAGTAACAACACCCTCCACGAGTTGCAGCGGCATGAACGGCCTCACCCAACACGTCTGTTATGCGATGTTGCCACCCGCTGGAATTCCAGCCTGCACATGTTGGACCGTACTGTATACAGAGAAAGGCCATTAACGATTTTTTGATGATCCAGGCAGACAGAAGTACTCCCCTGTGGTAACTTTGAGTCAGCCAGTGGCAGCTCATGCGTTCCACCTGCCGTTATGTTGAGGCATTTCGAGGAGAGCCGTACGTTATATTGTCAGTCCGCGCAGATACGGATGGAATACGTCATACCACTGCTTCATTCCTGAACAGATGCTGAAAAATCTGTCTGGGCAGGGGGACTGGAGATGTGGCGCCTACATCTCGCTCGTGGCCCGAAATGAGTCCCGGTGGGGACTGAAATAGGAGAGTGAGGAGGAGTAGGGAGTGACATTGGAGCAGAAGCATTGGTCCCTGGTGAAAATGAAGTGGAATTTCTACCCAGTGACAATAGAGGAGGAAGCAGTAGCAGCTGGAGTAGTTTGATGGAGAAGATGAAGACGAGGCAGATGACTCCAAGCACCGTGGCAGTATACATGGAAATTGGAGCAGGGAGCCCCTCGGAGTCACTTGTGCAGATGGTCCCGCCAGCATGCATATTTGCCTGGCTAGTGACAGCCGAATAGTCAGCATCCGTCCGGCAGAGGGATACTTCTGTCTCCTCCACCTGAATGTGACCTCGCTAACGGTCCAAAATGTGAGCCTTTTTCCCTAGCTATTGAAGGAAGACAAACCAAATACTATATGGGAAATCCTCCGTAATCGATGGGCCTGCTGCCTATTTGGCTCAATCGTCCCTCCACTGACAGTCTGACCGTGGGTTCCTCAGCGCTCACTCTTACTACTGACAGCCGCGGCTGCTGGGGAATGGTTGGGGGGTAGGAGCATACCAGAGCTCCATTCAGCATTACCGGCTAAGTCTTGAGTCAGCTAATTTCATCATCCGTCAACACCGCCTAGTGAGTGAAAGTCATTCACCCGCATCATGCAGCAGCAAGCAGGAACAATGAGCATTCCCTGAACCGAAACTGTTTGTTGTCCCTACTTGTGAAGCACTCGTGCCACCGGCCAGTTAGAAAGATCCCTGGACTACTTGGTCACCAAACTGGTATGTAGGTGAGGGCCGCAACTTGGCCGAGTATTGCAGTGGAGAAGCTGTCCCTGCCGCCAGTAAGTGTGGCAAATCGAAAGCGGAGTGTATCAGTGAGGGCGGGGGCCATCGTTACCACCAAGTGAGAAGCCCACTTGTCCACGGGAGAAATGTTGAACGCTGACCTTTGTCAAGATGAATTCAAGGCGTGGATCGCCAGGATTCCACACACCCATGCCTCTAGGCGTCCAGTCTGGGTTCAAACGTACCTGGCCTTCGATGCCACTATTCTGATTGCGCGCACACGCCTGATGCCACACACTGCTGATAGTTACTCCATCAGCTACCACCGTCTTTACCAGGGATCAGGTATTGGCCACCCACGCTCAACACTCTGTCATTGTGCCACTCTATGTTCTCATGCTGCTGCTGCCAGATTGCTGTTGCCGTTGACACCACACTGTGTCCATTGTTCCACTCTGCGGCCTGTACTGTTTTTGCCACCTCCAGAATGTCATTGTGCACTCTCTGAAACCTCATGCAGTTGCCTCCTGTCCATCACCTCCACTCTCTGTCATTGTGCCACTGCCTGACCTCATGGCAGGCTGCCCTCCGCCGTGACCTCACGCTCTCAGTCATTGACCGCTCTGTGGCCTAATACATTTTTATTTTTCCACCTGCAGAATGTTCATTTAGCCACTCTCCTGACCTCATGCTGTTGTCTCCTGTCATCACCTCCACTCTCTGTCGATTTGTGACTCTGCCTTACCTCAATCTGCTGGCCGCCGTGGACCTCCGCTCTCAGTCATGTGTGCCGCTCTGTGGCCCTAAATACTAGTTCTTGCCCACCTGCAGTAATGTCAGTTAGTGCCACTCTCTGACCTCATTCTGTTGCACCTGTCATCAACCTCCACTCTCTGTCAGTGTGACAACTGCCTGACCATGCCTGCTGGCCACCCGAGACCTCCGCTTCATTCCAATTGTTGCCGCTCAGTTCCCTAATAACTTATTTTGCCACCTGCAGAATTCATTGTGGCCACTCTCTGACCTCATGCTGTTTGCTCCTGTTCCATCAACCTCCACTCTCTGTCGCATTTTGCCACTGCCTGAACCTCATGCTGCTTGGCCGCCGTGACCTCCGCTCTCAGGTCATTGTGCCCGCTCCTGTTGCCTAATACTATTTTGCCACCTGCAAGAATGAGTCCATGTGCACTCTCTGACCTCATGCATTGCCTGCTGTGACTCCTGTCGTGCCCACCAACACTGTGTCACTTTGTGCCACACGTCTGACCTCATGCGCTGCCGAGGCTGCCTGCCGTCCCATCCAACCTGTGGCCCTACGCCTGTTTTTTTTGCCACCTCTCAGAATTTGTTCATTGTGCCCACTGTCTGACCTCAACTGCTGCCGGTAGCCCGTGGCGGACCTCCCACAACTGTATTCAATGTGCCACTCTGTGGCCAATACTGTTTTGGCCACCGTCCAATATGCCATGTGCACTGTCTGACCTCATACGTGCTCTGCCCGCCGTACCTCCACACTGAGTGATTGTGCCACACTGTGGCCTAATACTGTTTGCCCGCCTCCATAATGGTCATTGTGCCACTGCTGACTCTCATACTGCAGCGCTGTTGACCTCCCACAGTGGTGATTGAGCCACTAACAACTCTGTGCCCTAATACTGTTTTTCCACCTCCATAATGTCATTTTGTGCCACTGTCAGACCTCATACTGCCTGCCGCGTTACCCTCCACACGTGTAATCATGTGCCCCTCTTGTGGCCTAATACTGTTTTGCGCCTCCATAATGTCATTGTGCCACTGCCAGTACCTCATACTGCTGCCGCCGTGGACCTCCACACTGTGTTGGAATTGTGCCACTCTGTGGCCTAATACTAGTTTTGCAGCCTGTTCAGAAATGCCATTGGCCACAGTGCGGACCATACTGCTGCGCCTGTTGAACCTCTCCACACTGTGTGATTGTGTGCCACTCTGTGGCCTAATACTGTTGTTGCCGCCGTCCAGAATGTCATTGAGCCACTCTGCCTGACCTCATGCAGCTCGTGGCTGCCGTGCCGGTCACCGACCACACATATCACTAATGTTGCCACTGAGCTCACAGCATTTTTTTTAACGCAGCATTCTGCGTAGCATACATTAACAGGGCTACTAAGAGAGACCCGCCTTGAGTTTTTTTTGGTCATTTTTGCCTCTTAAGTGCCTCACGGAATTTTATAGTGATGCGATTCTAAGTAGCGGGCTGCAGTCCATGTAGCGTGTCATACTAAGAACACACATGTGTATGAAGACCAAACAATCGCCCTCTGCATAATTTAAGCATGGACAACGTTGCTACAGCACCCTGCATGCTCCTGGGCAGTCCTGGAAATAGCTGTTTATTTAAACGTGATTTTCGTGCCGAAGTAATTCGGTGACCGAAACGATTTTTTCGAAAATACGGCGAAGTGACCGGAACCTGAATTTTTGAGAAAATTCGAGTGCCCCCCCCCCCATCCTCACCCAAGACCCACTTTTTTACAATTGTGAAGATCAAATGTCTATAAGAAACACAGTACATTTTTTTAGAATAGGACCTGTAGTATTGCTGCATTTCAAAGAAGTCATTGACCCAAAAAATTATAAAAAAGACATACTCAAGCCACTGTAAAAAATTGTTAAGAGGGGTGGTGGTTGGTATGGAGAAATGCCACTTAAAGCCACAATTTTCTGTTCCAAAGGAACCATGATTATAGCAGTATCTACAACAGCAACATTACCCCAAAAGATTAGTAAATATTGACTTCTTCAGCCACTATAAAAAATTGTGACGGAGAACGCCACTTAGAAGCCACATTCTGGTTCCAAAGGACCATGATTATTGCTGAATCACACAGCAAACAAGACCCCCAAAAAAGTTATAAATACTGACTTGCTCAGCCACTGTTAAAAATTGTGATGCAACATTACCACAAAACCATTGAAAATGAAAAAAATACCAAAAGATGAAGTTGAGTACATGGAAAATGGAATTTGTCATTGAAACCATTGGTGTCTTTTAGTCTCCACACAGCAAAACCAGCAAAAATGAACTGTTGGAATTGAAGAATAAAAATTGCAGTAGGAAATGATCAATTTAAAAATAAGTTTATTCAAGAGGACCATTTCCTGTTTGGTAGAGGAATGTGAAGTAGACCAGCCAACTAATCGGTGACCTCCGGGAATTGTGGCCACAACATCATCAGAGATCCATGCCTGATTCATCGTTGCTGAAATCAAGACGATCCACATTATCTGTGGAAAGCCGGGATCGTTTTGTCTGTAAGGACTCCTCCGGCCTGAGCTGAAGGTCCGCTCAGATATACCACTGGCTGCTGGCAGGACAACACATCTATGGCTTTGGCGAGCCAGCCTCGGTCCATTCGTCCATTTTTGGATACCCAGAAGTCTATTGGGTGCCCTGGAACATATACAAAAACATCGTGTTGATGACGCAGATAGTCTGGGCAACCATGATCTGAGCTGGTCCTCCTAGGGTGTTAGTATCGTGGCCTGGCATTTTCTGCATGTCGTTTGGTGAGGGGTAAAATAAAGATTGCCCAGAGGTCACCCATTAGGGCTTCTGCAACCGTCGTCTGCTGCTGCAGCCGCACGGCTACTTGCACTCTACTTCTGTCACGTCGCTGGCGTTGTTTTCCCACCGTTACATTTTGAAGAACGTGAATCAGACGCAACAGATGTACTCCATTATCAATCAGCAAGGTCCTCCATTTCCTGCATTTTACTCTCCATTTGGGTGGGTGGAAGGAAAAGTGCCTGAGTTTTTATTTTGTACCGGGAACCAGGAGGTGGCCACGCCAGAAACGTTGTTCATCTTGATGGCCCTTAATGCGAGGAATCATTGTTTTGGAGGAAAATGATCATCCAAGCACTCCATAGTGGAGAGGATTGGAGCCTTGAGTTCCCAAGCCTTTGGGTTTGAGGGGCACTAGCAAACTCATCTTCCTCAACTGCCTCAAATTCACGCCAACCCTCTTTCCAATGCAGGGACGTTCTGTTTCTAGGAATACTCCTCCTCCTCCGTGCTCCTCCCGCACAGCTTCAACACAGCCCTGGACTTGCCTCCCCAGATGATGCACCCTGAGACTGAGGTGCCGCCCTTTCCCTAGCTCTGGACCCTGAACCACTGCCCTAATGAAGACCGATAAAAATGAGAAACTGTCGGGCCTTGTGAATATGACGGAGAGAAAGGCTCCGTGTCCGCATCTGTGTCCGCTCACTCCTCCGTCGCTGAGGCGGGACCTGATTGTTTCCAGAGTGCCCAAACGATCGTATCCAGAACAAAAGATCACCACAATGCGTCATGCTGAAAGGCATCGTCCGCACTGAACATTTTGTGGCATCTTTCAAAAACTGGCAAGGATGGTGCAGAGCTCTTTCAGCCTGCCCTCCACTCTCGTTGGGATCATCACCCCGTAGGTCCGCACCGCTGCTTGTCAGCCATGTGTCCACTTCATACTGCGTAATGTGCATTGCAACCTGCTCCCCACAATACCGCTGGAGCATGTGGAGGTGGAATTCCACTTGTTGCCCGGACGTCAACCATGAAGTACGGTTACGGGGAGGGCTGAGCTGACGCTGCAAAACGCAGTCCAGTCTGGACGAAGCATGTGCGAACGGCGGAAGTGTGAGCCTCAGACCGGTCGAGCCTTTCTCATCATGCAGTCCAGACCCCGTGATCTCTTTAGAAATTTTCGGACCACAAGGTTCATGACATTGTGCGTGAGCAAAGGATGTGGCTCCAGCCTACCGAATCTTAAAGGCGGCCAGCATATTTCGCACCGTTATCCTGCACAACAGCCTTGGCGGCTGGCACAATGTACTTACACCCAGACCAGCGCTCCAGTCATACGTTGCTGGAGAGCCTTCCACGACCCGACCTGTGTGTGGATGGTCTCCCAAGACTAGATTAATTCAGACATGGCCTGGGTGTCCTCTGGTCACGTGATGCCACCAGAGGACCTTTGGTGGAAAGAACCCTGCACCATCCCGCTGCGTGATTGAAGAGCATGCTCCGAGCCTTGAGATACACCGTCACCCCCATAGACATCCACCCCCAACTCGACCCAGTTACTGTCACAGAGAATAGATCGGGCCCTTGGCCGTGCTTACGTGGGTCCCATGTGGGGTCGGTGGTGAGATGGACTTTTCTGGACACATTGTGCAAAGACAACTGCGCTTGAAATTTTATTAGATGAACGTGCTGGCAGTGCAGGGATGGACTTTTCATGCAAAGAAATGCCTGCTCGGCAATCTGTATTGGGGGGCAGGCAAGCCATGATGTGGCTGAACTCCATCTGTGTCCCACCAAGACTGAAAGGCAACATTTCCAAGGCCAAAAGACTGGCAAAAGCCGACATTCAGCATTTGGCCTTTGGGATGGTTTGTGTAAAAATGAAGGTTTTCTTCTGCACCCATAACCTGGAAGAACAGGAAATCCCCTGGCTGCTAGGCACTTACTTGCCCGCTGAACGGGCATGCAGGACGTCAAACTGGAAGGGAAGGAGAAGGGGTAGATGGTTTTCTGGTGGTGCAGGTGGTAACATCGGGGCGACGGTGAGCTGAAGCGGAGGCTGATCCCTGATCATGACTCTGAGATACATGGCAGCTGAGTAACGCTTTGGTGGGTGTCGGAGGAAGGAGGAGGCGAGACAGAGGGTGGTGACAGAGGTTGAGGCCCGGCGTTTGGTCTGGCCTATTTTTGGCCAGTGTTGCCTCCATATTCAACTCATGGCATTCGCTGCATGTGACTGAGACATGTTGGTGGTGGGTTTTAACCGACTAAGGTGTCTTGCCTCTACTATATGCCGATTTTACGGCAAAGCGCGGCATATGACATCGCTGGGTGAATCAGGGAGGCTTGCTCAAAGAGGCCCAGGCTTGAGAGGTCCAGGAACTGTTATTGACGCGGCGTATAAGACGAGTAGGCGTGGTTATTAGCGATGACCGTTGGTTGGCTGGCGGAATCTAATCAGCCGGGACTTCTGCGAGCCGCCCACGTCTCCCCTTTATGTTGGCGGTAACCCGTATTTAACACTACCCCATCGTCCATCCTCCTCGTCCACTGATGAAGCGCTTCGCAAGCAAATTCTGCGGAAAAGACCAGGATAGGATCCGCAATGTCTCATCATCTCCTATCATCATCAACACAGGTGACTTGGTCGAGAACCTGACTTCTGCATCCAGAAGCTGTGTGCTACAAGCAGGGCACTGCAATGCGTTGCCGACCGCCCGGGATTTTTGCGTTTTTGCCGTTTTGACCGGCTTCCTTCACCCTTCCTCTGATGAGGCATCATAATCTGGGCCGTCAGAGCAGACTAAATCATCTCTCTAGATCTTTTAACATGCATTCTGAACCCCAACCCATTCTCGACATCAAGAGGTCTTTCAGTACAATGGATTTTCCACAGTGTCGGGTACAACGAGGTTGACATTTTGGGCTGTCTTTATGTTGTGACACGATGGCAGAATGATTTCTGATGACGTACATTTGTGGCCTTGAATGGGATGAAACGAGGAGGTAAGACTGCTATATGCAGGTTGCATTAACCACGTGAAGGACAGATTGGCGTCGATGTTCGTACTTAGATTCACGAGGCCCGGGACCCAGCGATGACAGGCCTTGACGGTGCCTGCACTGACAATCCGCTGGCCATGCATGTTGTCGCCAGCACAGGAAGGATCACCTTCTCTCGTACCTCTACCCTCCATGATCCCCTACCCCCCTCTTTGCTCTCTTACCACCTGCAATACGCTTTCCATTATCAGAAATATAAAAAATTTGAGAAGGTATGGAAAAGTTTTTGGAAATTCCTCTATTAAAAGACGGCAAATCAGCAGCTATTCTCAAATCCCTCTAAATCCCAACAAAATTGCTGGATTTCAAATTTAACTGCAAGGGTCTATCAAAAATCTGGAACGGGCAAAAGTCCAAAACACTGATCTGTTATGTTTTCGTATAATAACACTGAATTTTTTTGCACCTTTCAATTCACCTGTGGGACATAGAATGCTGTTTTAAAATTGTACGTGGATGCTGCGTCAAATGGAACAAGAGCTGGAGGCACAGAAGTCAAAAAACAACGTATCTGTTATGTTTTTTCGTATAATACACGGAAATTTTTTGCAACATTCATTCACCTGTGTGACTATAAGAATTGCTGTTTTAAGAATTTACGTGTATGCTGCTCAATGAACAAAGCTTGGGGTGCGCAAAAGTAAAAAAACACGTAATCTGTTAGTTTTCGAATAATAACACACGGTATTTTTTGCACCTTTCAATCACCAGTGGTGACTATAAAATGCCTGTATTAAGATTGTACAGTGGATGCTAGTCGTCAAGTGAACACAAGCCAGGGTGCGTCAAAGTCAAAAACACGTATCTGTTTATGTTGTTCGTACAATACCACGGTATTTTTTCGCACGCTTTCAATTCACCATGGTGGGTGACTATAGAAATTTGCTGTTTTTAAAGATTGTATGTGGATGCTGCGTCAATGAACGGATAGCTTGTTGCGCAAAAGTAAAAGAAAACACGTATCTGTTATGTTTTTTCGTAAAATTACAACGTATTTTTTGCACATTTCAGATTCACCTGTGGTGACTATCAGAAATGCTGTTTTAAGATTTACGTGGATTGCTGCGTCAATGAACAAAGCTTGGTGCGCAAAAGTAAAAAAACAGCTTATCTTATGTTTTCGTTAATACACAGTGAATTATTGCACCTTTCAATTCACCTGGTGTGAGACTATAGAATTGGCTGTTTTAAGATTTACGGTGGATGCTGCGTCAATTGAACAAAGCTTGGTTGCGCAAAAGTCAAAAAACACGTATCTGTTATGTTTTCGTATAAACCACATTTTTTTTGGCAAAAAACAACCTGTGCTGACTACAAGTTTTGTGGTTTGTAATTTAACTGCAAGGTGGATAAAAATTTAAAAAGGGGTGGGAAAATTTAAAAAAATAACACCTATCGAAATGTATCTGAAAATAAAAGGTGGAGTTTTGGCAAAGAGACCTCAGTTTACAAAGAAATGAACGTATCCAAAATTTGGGGCTCCCCCAATACCAGAAATATTTAAATAAACTATTAAAAAATAAAGATTTGCAGTGAAATTCTACTAAGGTCTTGGTGAACTTTATCCGTTTTCTTTATAAGCTTGTCTGTGTTCGCCCCGCCCCCCCCCCCCCCCCTCCCCCTGATTTTTACAGGGTAGATTTTTTAAAATTCTCTACAAACTACATAAAATCTTCAAATCTCAATAAAACTAATTGGAAGGATCAAGAAATAGAAAAGGTTTCTCTGTGCAAAAATAGACTAATTTCGCTGAGCCACAGCAAGCCAACGTCCTTTTCCTATGAGGCTGAAGAAAAAGAGGCTGAACAGAAACCTTTCTATGTAAAACAGGTCATGTGATTTTTTCCACCCCCCCAAAACGAAACCCCTACACACCCCAGTCATACGTCGCCCACATCCCCCCGTCTTTCTGTAATCTGATTTGCTGGCCGCCAAAATTACAGTAAGCCTAAAAATGGGCCGGTTTTAATAGAGATGCACGATTTTAAACCCTAATTATCGCATGATCTGAAAATTTCGTCCCCATAAAACCTTGCCGTTTTTAATTTTTGTCGATAAAACGCTCAACACAAAACCCAATTTAAAATTTGGGAAATTTTGGAAATTCCCCGGGAAAATACAAAATTTCAAAACAAAACTTTCATTTGTCAGCTAAACCGGCCCCAATCAGAATAGGAGCGACAGTGAACCATTAAAACTTGGGGGAAAGTTTAGACAATCAGAACCCCACGGGGGTAGTTCAAATACAGTAAAAATCTGAAAGAGCTATTGGTTAAGTAGGGGGGGGATTTGGGGCTAGTCAGCCTTTCAGAATAGGAGCGAAGGGGACCCTTTTCCCCTATGGGAATTTTTGACCAATAAAATAGGAGCGAAAAAGCCCCTTTTTAGTCTATGGGAAGTTTGCCCCCAATCAGAATCCAGGGCGGGATATTCAAAATCAGAAAAAGACAAAAAAAGAGCTGATTGGTGAGCTAGGGGTGGTTTGGTCTACCCCACCCAACAGAGCGCGAGCTACTTCCCCATTATAGTTATGGAGAATGGCGCTTGAAATTGGGCCCTTTCAGCGCCGGCGGATGAAGTATTAATAAAAAAATCATTTTTTATTAAGTCTCAAACTTTATAGATAAAGAGAGAACCCTTCTTTACAAAAACAGTAAAAACCCGAACCCTTTTGTGCCGGCCCGCGCTCATAGGGAATTGCAAAGGAAACCCCGGGGAAATACAGTAATTCAAATTGTTTAGTATTCTCTTTTGGTCGGAAAAACCAGCCAATCAGAAAGGAGGACAAGTCCCTTTCAAAACCTATGGAGGAAAATTGCCCAATAGAATGGGAGGACAATGCCCCTTAAAACCCTATGGGGGAAAATTTGACAATCAGAATAGGAGCGAAATGTCCATTATATCTATGGAAAAAATTGACCAATCATATCAAAGGCAGGACAGTTCAAAAACGTAAAAAGCAAAAACGAGCTGATGGTTGAAGCGGGGGGCTCGTCCATTAGCCAATCAGACGCGAGCTCTTTCTCATAGATTCTATGGGAAAAAAATTTGAGCGCGCCTGTGATTGGCTAATTTAAAAAGGGGCCGTTATTTGGACCAATGGGAGGCGAGGGACGTCCTAGGGTTTCTAAGCAATCTGAAAAAAAAAAAAAAACTGTACAGGGCCGAAATCAAATTTTTAAAACACTCAGAATTTTCCCCGAGTGTATATAAAATGAATAATAATAGGGGGGGTAAAGAAAAAAAAATTTTAAAAACAAAAAAATTTCTGTTTATTTCTTTTTTTTCGTTACCCAAGGATCATAGTATGGGTGCAACGAAAATAAAGAAAAATAAACTGTTTTTTGTTTTTAATATTTTTTTTTTTTCCCTCATTTTCATTCGTTTTTATTACCATGGGGCAACTTTGTGTCTTATCTTTGTTTTCGGCCATGTACAGTTTTATTTCGATTGCATTAGAAAACCCATGGGACGTCGCCGTTTCCCCTTTGGTCCAAAAACGGTGCCTTTTTAACTTAGCCAATCACAAGCGCGCTCAAATTTTCTTTTCCCCTTTTAAATTTATGAGAAAGTAGCTGCGCTCTGTTTTTGGGCTAAGCGGGAAACGAGCCCCCGTCGCTTAAAACCAATCAGCTTTTTTCTGCATTTTTACGTATTTTGAACTTCCCGCCTTTTAAATATGATTGGGTCAATTTTTCCCATAGGAATAATGGGCTTGTCGCTCTATTTGAGGGGGCCAATTTCCTCCAAGGTTATAAGGGGACATTGTCGCTCCTATTTTGATTGGCTGGGTTTTTGCCGACCAATGGAATAGCTTAAACAATTTGAATTACGTATTTCCCCGGGGATTCTCTTATTGCAATTCCTATGTAGCCCGGTCTAGCGAAATTGCGTTGTTGGGTTTTTTAACTCTTTATTTGTAAAAAGGGTTCGGTCTTTATCTGAAATGTTTGACACTTAATAAAAAAAATTTTTTTATTAATCTTTGCCGCACGGCGCTGAGTGCCCGGGTTTCAGTCGCCCATCTTCCCCAGACTTAAGGGAGAAGAGGGTCGTCTCTGATTGGCTGGGATAGCCAAGCACGCAGCTCAGCCAAAACAGCTCTTTTTGTCTTTTTAACTTTTTTTTTTTTGGGGGGGGGGGGGATTCTGATTTTAAACTTCTCCTAGACTAGAATGGGGTCTTTGTTGGGCCATTTGATTGGCCGAGTAGCCAAGCCCCCCCTAGTCAGCCAAACAGCTCTTTTTTTGTCTTTTTACTGTATTTTTAATTATCCCGCCGTGGATTCTGATTGGTAAACCTTCCCATAGGTTTTAATGGTTCATGTCGCTCCATTTTGATTTGGGTGGTTTTATCCAAGTCACAGAAAAATTGTTTTTTGAAAATTAAAAATCTGTTGGATTTGGAACAACTAATCAGACCAAGGGGCTAACAAATCAATCTCTAAAATATAAAATTTTAATAAAATTCCCCTAAAAAATACGTACCCCCTATAAAGACTACACTAATCAACATATGCCACTACCCTACCTAACTCCTACCTTATCGTAAAAAGACCAAGTAATCGTCCCATAAGGGGCCTTCTTGTCGGGTTCACCCAATTTCTTCCCTTTTGTGTCCCTATCAATCCCCCACAAGCATAGCATATATATATTTTTTAAAGATTTAAAAGGGGAATTAAATTAGAAGCCAGACACAGTTCTCATATTCCCCATAAACCCCTAAAAATTTTATTCAAGGGGATCAAATACCAGGAAAAAGCCCCAAATTTTTACTTAACTTTAAGTGGTAAGATTCTTCCACATACAATTACACTGTTCCTATGTACCCCCACCAATAAAAATCCGTGGGGGTCAAAAGATATGAAAGCACAAAAATTTTTTTTTCTTCCACATTAGGGTAAATTCTATTAAAATTCAGGGCCGTGTAGGGAAAAAAGATACATTTTATTGATTCATCTCAAAATACATCAAACCTCATCCTCGACGCGTTTCCCCCCATATTCTGGGGTTCATCAGGGGGTCTCACAGGGGACGTCCTTTGACTCCAGATGGTAGTCTCCTCGATATATTGAGGAGACTACCTTGGATTCAAAGTTGATAAAAAGAAAGGAATTGGGCTGTTCCTGGATTTGATCCCCTTAAAATATTAAATTTGGGGGTTTATGGAATATTGGAACTGGTCGGACTTTCAATTAATTCACTCTTAAATTTTGTAAAAAGATAAATATTATATAATATAAAAAATATATATTTTTTAAAATTATATAATTAAAAAATTACCTATGTTGTGGGGGTTTTGATGGGGAAACACAGAAGGAAGATAATAGGGGGGAGCCCAGAGACTGGCCGCCTTATCGGGACGTTTATTGGTCTATCTTAGGATAAGTTGTAGGGGAAGTTAGGTAGGGATAGTGTGAAAAATGTGATTATGTAGTCTTTATGGGTGGACTGTATTTTTTTTTGGATCGGTTTATGCCGCCAATGAGAATGGGTTTTTTCAAAAATTTGAATTACTTTTTTTCCCGGCAATTTCCAATATCATAACCCCTTGATATTGCCCCCGTTCTAGAGTTTTGGAAAGGGGTTTTTTTTTTTATTATGTTTATTTTTTACTTTTCAGCTCTTTTCTGACACTGTTTTCCCCCTTTTAAAGGCGTTTTTTTCGGAATCACCCCTGCTGCCCCGGAGCGGGCGCGAGATTTCTGTCCGACTTCGACCCGCTTCCTCGCATTTTCCGATCCGGGCTTTCACTTTGCCTTGTGGGAGGTTTTTTAGACCAAAAAAAACCGGGTCTGCCTTGGGAGCTCCCGAGCGCTGCACTGCGCCTCGCTTTGCCGACTCCCTCGTACTGCTCGATTTTCGAGCCGCCGCGCCCGCCCCGGAACGCCTACCCGCCCCCCAAAAACCGCGCCCCTCCCCGCCCCTTAAACCCCGGGGCGCACCCCGAAAGTGGCGAACACTGCCCCAACACTGAACCCTGCGTCCGACAGGGGATCGGGCCGGGAGGTGCAGTAACCCCGAAAACAGACGAAAAACCCCGTTCATCATGTCGCCCAAAGTCTTGGTGAACTTTATCCAGTGTTCTTTATGACTTGTCGTGTTCGCCCGGGGGGGGGCCCCCCCCCCCCCGCTCCCCCCGTGACTTTCAGGGGTAATGCTCCTTTAAAAAAATTCTCTACCCTTACTAATAAAAATTCCAATCTTAATCAAAAAAATTGTAAGGATCACAGTAATTTGAGGTTTCTCGGGGAAATAGAAAAAATTTTGCTAGCTGTTTGGCCCACAGGCAGAGCACACGTCCTACTCCTATGGACACGAGGCTGAACAGGAAACCTGTTCTTGTAAAACGAGGTCATGTGTTTTTTTCCACCCAATCGCAACATACACACCCCCGTCATGCTCCACCCCAGCTCACCCTGCTCTATTCTCAAGCTGATTTGCGGCCCCCCAAAAAATGGCGGAAGGCCGAGAAAAAGGCCGGATTTAATAATTATTGAGATTTTAACCTAAATTAACCTGACAAAAAAAATCTGATAAACAAAAAAAACCCCGTGCCGTTTAAACTTGTCGATAAAAATTTGCTCAACACTATTCAAGATACAAAAAAGATTTTCTCTGCTGCTAGTGTATACAAATTTCTCTAGGATAACACCGACTCTACCTGTTCTTTCTCATACCTGATTGCTCCAAGTTACTGTCTGTGCTTGGTGAGACACTCCCTGCTGAGCGCAGGAGGAGCAGATCTCTGGTTATAACCTAAATAAACTTGTGTACACTAGCAGTAAATAAAATCTTCTTTATATCCTGAACAAAGTAAAATCAAAACAGCGATGTATGATCTAGCACAAAGCACAAGAATTTTTTACCTAAGTTAATACAATTTTTAAACCCTTACGATTTGTACCTAAAATTAAAACCCCTGAAACTCAGTCACTGTAACAGGAAAAGCGGGAAATAGCAAGTTGATATGTCAATCCTGCTAAGAACCATCAACAATTTTTCCAGGGTGTAGTCAGAAAACTTGCGTGGCTCTGGATGAGATGGTAACAATCCCTTTAACTTCTTAATGACAAGGCATGAAAGTGCCTTATTGATTAGCTAATGATCCATTTTTACCTCTCTGTTTTTCAACAGTTAAAACATTTTTAGTTTTAGTGACGTGATTATTTGAGGCCTTTTTTTTTACAACAGTTTGGGGATACGAATAAATTACTGTATAATTGCTGTACAGTATTTAATTATTAATTATTCAGGTTTTTACATACTAAATCACTTTTGTTTAATTTATTCCTGTTGACAGTTTATTATTTTATAAACCCCTTAATGTTTACATCATGTTTGTTTTTTTCTTCCTGCCTTCCAAGAGCCATAACCTTTTATTTTTCCCCTTTACGTACCCCCTAGAAAGCTTGTTTTTTTCCCAAAACAATTTTTTTATTTTAAAATGAACCATTGACCATACACATATGTATGGAAGGCAAAAAAAAAAAAGAAAAAAGCACAATGGCAACATTTCTGTGAGGGCTCCCTTCACTGTTTGGAATTCACTGTTTGGCATAAATGACATGATATCTATTTTCTGCTACCAATTTTTTTTAGTTTTTGTTATTTTTCACTACATATTAAAAAAAATATATTTTTTATTTTTTAAATATGTGCTGCACAGCTATTTTCTGCATCCAATGACTTTTTTTGTTTTTCCATGTATATACTTAAGTTCAGCTTATGTTTTTAACTGAATGAAGCACAGCTTTTATTGGAACCAATTTGGGATACAGTGGGGATAATAATAATAATAATAATAATAATAAAAATAATAATAATAAAAATAAAATTTTTTTATTGTAGGTAAACAAAAAAAAAAATCCAAAAAAATCACTTGTGTGTTTTTTTAAAAAATTTAATTTTGCTTTTTAGGGCTAAAAAAATATTTTATACAATATAATAACAAAACTTATATGGGGTACAAAACCTTTGTTTCCTGTGCCTTTGCCAAGTTTGCATCACGCAGGGGGTTTTTGGGTCCACTCCTCCATCCAGATCTTCTCCAGATCTTTCAGGTTTCAGGGCTGTTGCTCCTCCAAAGATTTTCGATTGAGTTCATGTCTGGAGACTGGCTAAGCCACTCCAGGACCTTGAAAATGCTTCTAACGGAGCCACTCCTTAGTTGCCCGGTTGTGTTTTTTGGGTCATTGCCCGCTGGAAGACCCCGCCATGACCCCTCTTCAAAAGCCTTTTCTGACGGAGGGAGGTTGCAGCCAAAACTCAGATACAGGCCCCCCATCCCCTTTCAATATGTCATATAAAATGAAAATTAGATTGGCAGCAAACAGTCCCATTCAAATGGATTCAAAGTTAAATAAGCAATAAGCATTCCTATTAAAATAAACTCAAAGTTATAACATCTGGGGAAACTATGCCAGAAATTTCACTAATGGTGATCAGCAAGTAGTAGAAAAGTATCCATATAGTCGAAATAGAAGAAAAAGATTTGTGGCACTCACTATTCCTTCTTCATTTAATTTGATTCCATAAAAAGGAGCAGAAAAACGAGAGAGACATTACAACCTGGCACATGGCCATTTCGCATGTACCCACACTTTCCCTAGGCTTGCTGGGAGACCGCACAGCTTTATTTTAAACTTCCTCCCTCTCCGTTAACCAATTAACAACCACAGGAAACCCCCCCAACAACAAAACAACATTATTATAATTGAATAACATCAGTACAAAAAAGCTACATTGATGTTATTGAGAAATAACATTTATAAAAAAGATGAGAGATCGGGGGCGTGGCCTGAGCCTGCATGCTGTCGGTCGCTTAAAGCAGGAGCTCTGAAAGGGAATCAACTAACCCGGCCCAACTAAGCCCTAAATTGCTATTTCTCACCCCCTTTTCTAGGGAATCAAGATTAACTAAGCCTAATGCACTCAGAAGACCAGATTTTGGAAGCAAACAGTACATCCACGAGCAGCAACAGCCGCCAGCTCCCAAGCGGGGGAAAACCTTGGAGCCACCCAAACTTTTGGTGCACTCAGAGCACCTCCGACCCTGAGTGACTCTCCTGACCGGTATCCCGGGTGACCCCGCAGATCAGCACCTCTCTCCACCGCGGCCGCCATTAACTCGTGACGCTTGTTCCCGGAGTGTCTCCGCAGCGGCGCTGAGTCCTCCCCGAAGGCAACAGCTGTTCTCCAGGTAACGCAACTTACCATTGAGCCTGTTCCTCTGCAGACAGCGATCCGGGGCTGGGCATTGTATCGCGAGAAGCCCGGTGCTCACTCAAAACCCCACCCACTTGACATCCAGCTACTTGCCTGACCCAAGGGAGCCTTGAGAGCGGCGTCACGCTCCGGTGCACTCCGAGCACCTCCGACCCTCTGAGGGACTCTCCTGACGGTATCCCGGGTGACCCCGCGGATCAGCGCCTCTCTTCACCGCAGCCATCGTTAACTCGTGGCGCCGGCTCTCGGATTGTCTCCGCAGCTACGCTGAGTTCTCCCCGAAGGCAGCAGCTGATCCCCAGGTAACACAATTTACCGTCGAGCCGGCTCCTCCTGCAGATAGCGATCCGGTACTGGGCATTACATTATGAGAAGCCTGGTGCTTACTCAGGGCCGCTTATCACGCTTGGTATATAACCCCTTATTTCTGGACAATCCCGAGGGTCACCCGTAGCTTCCTTCGCCCCACAGCTACCCAGAAAGCCTTTTCCCGACCCACGGTTTTCCCCCAAAAATCACCCTTAGGATCAAACCCCGTGTCGGGGAGAAATTGGGGAGTCCTATCCCCTTATTAAAAAGTTTTTCTCTGCTCCCCCCTGGGCTGGGCGAAAATCATCCCCTAGCTGGTTGCTTAGTCTGTCTCTGCTATCATCCCACCTGCACCTGAGCGGCTTTAACCCCTGCTGCACTCCATCTGGACTGCTCTCAAGGGAGGCCTCCAGTCCATTTCTTGGGAAGGGAGATACAAGTGCATAACCTCTAAGGCCAGCCTATGCAAAAATCTCACAGTACAGGGGAAAAATAACCCCAAAATAACGCAGTCCTTCATCCTAAAAGTTTAAAAAAATGGAGGAACCCTCAAAAAAAAAACAAGTCACAATCCACCAAACTGACGGAGTTCTTCCAAACCCCCTCCACACGCTTTCAAAATAGGGTAAGATGTGATCTCTCTCCCCCCTCTTCACCAGCCTCATCAAGACACGACTCCATGGATATGGATCACCAAAATTCTTCAGAAACCTTATAATTAACAAAACCCCCCGGGTTTTCTCATCAAAACAGAGAAACGTTTTCAGAATGATTTTAAACAAATGATGGGAAAGTTTAGTCTGGATATACAAGCATTAGTATCCAGGAGAGAACATGTGGAGAAAAAAATGACGGAGTTCGCCAACTCACTAACCCAAATTGTAGACGCCCAAAGGTCCTAGAAGAAGAAGTTGAAACATCTCAAACTTTTTGGACCTAAGGACCGCTCAGGGGCCCAAAAACTCGCCTAAGGCATCCACAATCAGTTGGCCCTCCGATACTCTACCGCAGTTTCTTACAGATCTAATGGCCCTCGTCCTCCCAGAGGCATCTGACACTGACTTAACAGTAGACCGAATACACAGACTTCCGAAACCAAAGCATTTGCCTCCGTCCACTCCTCGCGATGTCATTGCAAGAATTCATTTCTTCAAGACTAAAGAAAAAATTTCTAAAGGGGGTCAAGGTCAGCTAACCCCCCGGACGTTTCAAAAGACATCTCAATTTCCCAGATCTCTCGGCAGGGCAAAAACTTAAACAAAAAATTTACCCCATTCACAAAGATCTTTAAAAGAAATAACAATCCCCTACCCGGGGCTTCCCAGTCAAAATTTTCATAACCAAAAAAAGTCCACGATTTGCGCCCTTAACCACCGTCCCCGCCCGAGACGCCTTGCTACCGGGGTCTCCTTTCTACCCCCACAAATACGCCTTCAAGGAAAGGAGGGCAGCAGACCCGGCATCATCACACCTATTTGGTCAGAGTCGACCCATCGCTCTAGAGCCCCTCAACAAAGCTGAGCTGTTATTGGTCATGCATCACTGCATCAGTTCCAATTTGTTTGCCTGATCCCATACATGGGCAATTTTTAACTCTTCCTTAAGAGTTTCCCTCCAGAGAGGTCATGATGTTTACTTCTCTCCTTGCTTTCTGAAGGACCACCTAACATATTTTCCTTGCAGATTCCTTCGTAGGACTTTACCCCACCTCTGGCTCCCCCGGAAGGGAGCTACTCATGATTTGTATAACCCTGTGTTCTGTTAGGGTTTCTATTGTTGTTTCTTGTGTTAACAGTTATCTAGCCATACTGTCGGTGCTGCTCGTTAATTTTGTGGTGCGTTTCCTTCACGACGCGGGAATAAGTCTGCTAAATATCTTATACTTAAATTACTATGGGGATTAAACTAATGTCCTTAAATGCCAATGGGCTCAACTCTCCTCAAAAGTGTTCCTCTTTATGGAGAGAGGCCTTGAAAACTAAGGCTGATATCCTATGCGTGCAGGAAACGCATCTTCAAGCTACTGATTCTTTTAGGTTGAAACACAAAAACTTCCCACATTACTTCCTTACAATGTCAGAATCAAAAAAAGCTGAGGTAGCAATTTTTGTTAAAAATACAGTATCGTTTCAACTTTTAGACTCCCAAATTGACCCCCAAGGAAGATTTATTATCTTAAGATGTGACATCAACTCGTCTCCTTACACTATCCTTAACTTGTATGCCCCCAAACCATCACCAACTTTCCTTTATCTCCAAAACAATCCTCAAAACAAAAAAAATGAGAGGTAAACTGGTGATATGTGGGGACTATAACATGGTCATGGATAAATCTATTGATAGATCTAAGGGAAGTTCCCACTATGCTCCAGAACTTCAGAATTTTACATGGCAAGAACATCTACACGACCCTTGGAGGTATAAACATGCAGGGGAAATAGACTACACTTTTTACTCGCACTCAAAAAATACTCACTCCAGAATTGACTATTTCCTAGTGGATAAAATTGCCCTGAATAGGGGTGTGGATGCAGAATTAGGTAATGCTACTTGGTCGGACCATGCGCCTATCTTCCTAACCATGAACGATACAACTCACACGAATTCCTTCACCCCGTGGAGAAGTAACCACTTCTTAAAATCTCCCTCAATTGTTAAAGAACTTCAACAAGCACTCACGGATTATTTTGAATTAAATTCTCGCTCATCTCCATCGGCGGAAGCCCTTTGGGGCGCGCATAAAGTGGTAATTAGAGGGATCTTCATTAAAATAGCTTCTAGGGAAAAACGCAAACGAGAACAAACCATAAATAATCTGATCCAAGAAATCTCTTCCCTTGATAGACAATTTAAAATAGACTCTTCTCCTACCACTAAAGAGAAACTAATGTCCAGTAGAAATAGATTACGCACTCTCTATTTGAATCAATATGAATCTCATTTGTCCAGGCTCAAATGGAATTTCAATATCCACGGTGAACGACCCTCTAAATTACAAGCAAAAAGGGTAAAAGTCCTTCAAGCTAGGAACAAAATAGCGTACATTACCAAATCAGATAAATCTAAGATCTATGACCCCCAACTTATTGCCAATGCTTTCGCGTAATATTATAAACAGCTTTACAATTTAAAGGATGACCCAGATACTCCTAAAGTGCACAAACCAAATATCGTTTCCTTCTTAAACCAAATCACGCTCCCCACCCTTTCAGAAAATCATCTAACATTATTAAATGAACCAATTACATCCAGAGAAATTGAAGATACAATCAGAACCTCCAAACTTAACAAAGCCCCAGGCCCAGACGGCCTAACAAACGAATACTATACACTTTTCTGCCCCACCCTATCCCCCCATCTTACCTCTATTTTTCAGGACATCATAAAGAGCGGAAAAGCCCCTAAAGAGATGTTAAATGCGGTAGTGACCACTATTGCCAAACCTGGCAAAGCCCCAGATCTGGTAACCAATTACAGGCCTATTTCTCTGCTCAACTGTGACATAAAAATATTTGCCAAAATCATTGCAAATAGACTCAACGATATTATGCCCTCTATAATTAATAAAGACCAGGTAGGTTTTGTCAAAGGCCGGCAAACCCGGGATGGAATTAGTAGAGTTTTGGACCTTATTCATAAAATAAACACAGACAAAACTCCCTCCCTATTACTATCATTAGACGCGGAAAAGGCCTTTGAGCGACTCAACTGGGATTACTTAAATGAAGTATTAACAAAATATGGATTCATAGGCCCAATACTGAATGCCATTTCCTCACTTTATTCAGCCCCATCAGCCAGGGTCTTTACCTCAGGCTTCCTCTCTGAATCTTTCCCGATCACCAATGGCACCAGACAGGGATGCCCATTATCTCCCTTAATTTTTATACTGTGTGTAGAACCCCTTTCAGAACTAATCAGACAATCGCCTTTGATCTCTGGAATTTCTATTGGTAAATCAGAACATAAAATTAGCTTGTTTGCTGATGACATCTTGATACTCTGTCAAAAGCCAACGCAGTCCCTGGAGGCTCTCCTTCGTATACTTAAAACATATTCCTTGGTCTCGTATTACCGACTAAACATTACAAAATCTAACATCATTACAATACACGTCACAAATACCCAGAAACTTCAATTGTCCAGGTTTAACTTCATTTGGTCAGAGACGCACATTACCTATCTGGGCATTAAAATAGCACCTTCTATAGACCAAACTATACAAAAAAATATGGATCTTTTGCACAATTCCCTGTTAGAGGAAATTAAACGCCTATCAACCTTCTCTCTGTCATGGATAGCGAGAATCAATAGATCCAAGATGATGCTCCTTCCCCGTATCCTTTACTTCCTGCGATCCCTTCCATATTTACTACCACCTAATTTACTTAACAAACTACAATCATCCCTCTTGTCATTCATTTGGAACTCAAAAAAGCCGAGATGCAGAAAGCGGTACCTATTTCTGAAAACCAGACATGGAGGCATGTCAGTTCTGAATCTAGAACTCTACAATATAGCATCAGTGTTAGAACCCCTCTATTCATTCTGGAGGTCACCTGACACACACCACTGGTCCTCAATTGAAAGCTCTATGGTGGCCCCATACTCAGTCAAAGACTTGCTACTAGCCAAACTCTTAAACCTCAAAGTCAAGGAGCTTCCTCTCCCCTCACTGCAACATGCCTTCCAAGCCTGGACTACCCAGGTTAAACCTAATAAGTGGATTCATGTATCAAAAAAGGATTGCTCTTTGTCCATTATTCAATTGGCTTCCCCACAGCTTTCACTGAAAGATTGGATGTCACAGGGCCTCGTGACCGTGGATCAGCTGTTCGAAAAGAAACAGCTACGAGCTTTTACTGACCTAATGTCTAGTTTTAACCTGAATCGTAACACCTTCTATAAGTACTTGCACGTTAGACATATCTTACAGGATTGGTCATGGCCTAGTAAACCCAAATTACCCACCCCGTGCTACAGATTCTTCGCAAACAAAAAAGGTTCTGAGAAAGGATTATCTATTTTCTATAATCTCCTCCTAGATCAAAACGAACAAATTAAACCGTACTATGCAACTAAATGGGAGGCAGAGTTGGGTTGCTCCTTTTCTATCGATAGCTGGCTGGCAGCCTTTTCTACTTCTTCTAAACACTCAAGATGTATAAACCATTTAGAGGTGACAAAGAAATTACATTTAAGATGGTACTTAACCCCCACTCGATTAGCCCACTTCTCCCAACCAAATTCAGCACTATGCTGGAGGGGATGTGGTTTTAATGGAACCCTTCTGCATATGTGGTGGAGTTGCCCTCACACTTACACCCCTTTA